>NW_004624827.1:3979916-3984940 GCF_000247695.1 Heterocephalus glaber | reverse complement strand
ATGCTGATTTTATCACAGTAGCTTTGTAGTATAGTTTCAAGTTGGGGATTGTGATACCCCCAGCCATGTCTCTGTTGCTTAGGATTGCTTTAGCTCTTCTAGGTCTCTTCTGGTTCCAAACGAATTTTTGGATTGTTTTCTCTAGTTCTGTGAAGAATATTTTTGGAATTTCAATTGGCATTGCATTGAATCTATATAGTAGTTTTGGAAGTATGGCCATTTTCACTCTATTGGTTCTTCTTACCCAGGAGCAAGGAATGTCTTTCCATTTTCTTGTATCCTTTTCAGTCTCTTTTTTCAGACTTATACATTGTTTATGGGAATGTAAAATGATACAGTCACTGTAGGAAACAGATTGATGATTTTTATTAAAAACAAAAACACATTTTACTTACAACACAAAGGTCCTGGACAGGTAATACTTATGTTCAGGCAAAGCATATAAAGGAATATTCACAGCAGCTTTATTCATAATAGTCAAAAACTAGAAAAGATCCAAATATCTTTCAGTGAGTAAAAGGTTAAACAAAATTGTTATATATCTATATTGCAGGTAGTATTTCAAATGTGGTTTTTCTGCACCAAAACTGCTAGATCTTGATTTTCTGTGTAGTAATCTTTCTAGGTGTGAGGACTTTCAGATGTGTGGCCTAGTGGGTGAGGTGATTATCTTATTATGGGCACCACCATTAGAATCAATAAAAGCCTGTCTCATAAGAGTGAGTTAGATAGAGCTCCAGTGACTAGATTTGTTAGTGCATGAGCAGTTTATTATAAACTGAACTTGCTCTTCTAGGGTCACTCTTCCTCTCTTGCCATGTGAGCCCCCCATGTGTTTCTATCACATGATGCCATCTTCCATGTTGTGATATTGCCGGGGCCTCTCACCAGATCCCAGCACCTTTAATATCTGAACTTTCTACCTACCAGTATCATGACCTTCTTCCCTTTGTAAATCATCCTGTCTCATTATAGCAACACAAAATGGACTAAGATGCACACACTACTATTTAGAAATAAACAGAAAAAAATAATAGGACATTCCGTAAACTGGATAAATCACAGGAGAATTATGTTGAATGGCAAAAATCCATCTCTAATAAGGAGGTTCCTTGTGATTCCATTTACCTGATGTTCTATCATTCATGGAATTACAGAGATGGAAAGTAGATAAGTGGTAGCCAGGTATTAGAATTAAGGGGAGTGGAAGGTAGGGAATAAAATGGTGGGGGGGGGCAGATAGAAGTTATGAAGGGCAAGCTCAGAGGAACCCTGTGATGATGGAAAAGTTCTGCATATTGATTGTATTGGAGGCCAATCAATCCTCCCATCTGCATAGAAAGGGAGATGTGGTGAGGACTAAAGAAGTAAAGACAATAGACAATTTCATAATACATGGGGGGCTTGGAGATCAGTGCCTCAGAGCAGGCAAAGACAAAAGACACTCAGAGCTAGCCATCATTTATTAGGTGCACACAATAATTGGAGGGAGTATCAAGTAACTTAGGTGACTCAGAGGGTGGCTGTAATCATATGTTGATGAGGGAGGTGAGGAGAGCAAAGCATTCTTACAATAGTAGGTGGGACAAGATAGCAGGCTAATAAGGAATTTGTCCTGTTTGTCCTCCCCCCAGATGAAACTTTTCTCTTTTTTTTTTTATTACTACTTGGTTCTCAAAGAATCAGTATGTCTTTAGCTGATGTAATCTTGCTATTGAGTGTCACAGCATCACAGGACCATTGAGGCCTCAGCTGTGACCAGAGGTATACTACACAGAGCTATATTTCCATGTGCCACAGCTGGCACCCAGGCAAGAAGACTAGGCTCCAAACAGCCCTAATTATAATTTAACTACAAAATGATTTTTTCCCAAAATTACATAGACTGGCTCTCAACAGATTGTGGTGGCAGCTGCCTGAAGCTACACATGTGATAAAATTGAGTGGAACTAAGCAGGTGAACATACCTGCAAGTGGGTATGTGTATAACCACTAAAACCTGAATAAGATCTGAGGCTTGACCCTTGAATGGTGTTGATATTGTACAATAGTTATACAAGATGGTAACATTGGTGAGAGTGTGTGCAAGTATGCAGAACCTTCCTGGAATACTTTTCACAATTTCTGGTGAATTGTTATTTACTTTGAAATGAAAAGTTAAAAACTTTTGTATTGGTTTATAACTTCAATCATTTTATTTGTCATCAGTAGCATGTTAACCATACTCTTCAGTGGACTGTATTACGCTGGGACCTTTCCAGGCTCCCTTGTTTTTAACAGTATTTTCTAACTCAGCTTCTCAGTCTCCCATCACAAGCGTCTACCACTGAAGCTTCACTTAACTTTCTGTCTCCCAGCCAGACAGCAAGTGCTTCCCCTGTATTCTCATTGCATGTGATTAAACATCTCCTCAGTAGAAGTAACATTTCTTGTATTTTTCGTTTCAGTCCTATTTCCTCTCTTAAACTTAAAAAAAAAATTGAGGTGTTTCTTCATAGTTATTTTTTTCTTTGACATTATTATTATTATTCTTACACTACTAAATTTTTAATATAATCTACTTAATCTTGATGAGAATTTTTGGAGTATTGTCAATAGTATACAGTTAATATCAGTATAATTTTGTAAAACATAATTATGAGGCTCTTATTGATTGAAAGCAGGTTTCTTACAAGTATAATTCAGCATTATCAAAAATGAAAGTTACCAGAACATAACTCTATTGCAAAAAAAGGGAGCATGTGAATATACTCACATACGTATGCACATGCAAGTGCAATAGGGATACTGTTAGAATAGCCAACTAAATAGTATTATATGCTTTTCTGGATATCTCTAAACATAAACTTCCTTGAATTGAAACCATTGAAGAATCATTTGATAAGGAAAATGTTACAGGATAATTCTATTATAATTTTAGATACTGGATTTATATGTACTAACAAGGAATGTAAACATTATGTAACATAACATGTACTCGTTCCAAAAAAAAGAGAAACAGTGAATGAGTTACATACTTTGTTTTAGACAGTTATAACTCACTCTATAAAAGGCAGCTGTGTCCTGATCTAGTTAGTCTAAACTTTTAACAGTTTAGGCATCAATAATCTTGATAAAAGTAAAGAAAAGTAAACAATGAAATGCTGCATATTGATTTTCAAATACTTCCTAGCACTTTGTGAATTATATTCTTGAGAAGTATTCTTGAACTTATCATCCCTACAATAAAAGAATTTTTTTCAGCTTACTAATAATATTATATATTTTTTGCTATTTATTTTAAAATATTATTTCACATCTTAAATTGAAGAAATCTGGAAAAAACATAAAAACTAAAGAAAATTATTTTCCATCAGCTTACTACCTAAAGACAATCAGTATTTACATTTTGGCCTAAAGTCTTCTGTTGTTTTTTTCTAAACACAACTTTTAAAGTTATTGTGAATCTAAATACATATACACATATATATTCTTGATATATATTCTTTTTGGGGGATACCGGGGATCGAACTTGCACTTGCGAGGCAGGCACAGGCACCGCTAAGCTAAATCCCCAGCCTTCCTTGGTGCATATTTTTATTTAATATAAGCATTGCTCTTAGGAAATCACTTAAGTTTATTTTTTTATTTTACCTTGTTCACACTTGAGAGTCAGTTTACATAAATTACCTCACAATCACCCATTAACCCTTATATGAAGGTTCTGATTTATACAAAAGCTAAACTCAAAAATATTGTGTAACATGTCCAAGTTTAAAAAGCTGGAAGGCAGTTGTGGACATATATCTGTTGCTTTGCTCACCCATCATCCTATAGTGAAAACAGAGTACAGAAATTTTTCCTGGGGAATCATCTTTCCCACCTCCCTGGTGGCCTAGATGGGACTAGCCATGGTCCCTCCCTTCAGGGTCATCAGATGGCCTAGATGTAGGCATTCAGCTGCTGCCTTCCATTTCCTCATGGTAACTGTTAGAGATAGTCACATGACCTGGGGAAATTCATTTCCTACTTTATTGACAAGTCTTGACTTCATTGCTTATTGATAACCCCAGTCCTTGCCCTTAAAACTTGTATTTTCATCTAGTGTCTCCAGCTCCCAACTTTCAGTGTGCCTTGAAGGATTTTGGATTTGGTCCAACCTTCCTTAAGGCCAGCCCTGAGGCCATTAATAAACACCTAATTTTAAATGAGAGCTTTGAGCATCTACTTAAATCTTAACTAAATCTTTCTGTAAAAAGTGTTAGTGTCTTTTTTGATAGGAGGAGTTGATCAATGTGGCTAAATATAACAGAACACAGAAAACAATTGGCAAACCTCATCAAAGTATAAACCTGATTTGCATTAGAGTAGAGACCACACATATACATACACAGAGTAATACTGAAAGTTGTCATCGATTCTCTAATGAGGAAGGCATTACTAATTAACTTAAGAACACCACTGATGTAATGATGTAATGTGATTATGTATATACTGTACATTCTGTCTCATGTTGTGCTAATTTCAAGGTTTAGTTTCAATGATTGTTATCAAACTTACACAGTATTTCAAAAGGATCAAATTCACAAAGTATTTCTGATGTAGAAAGAAACAGATCTGGCCAGAGTAGACTCATGATTATATAACAGGATTCTGGCAACAGCCTGAACAAAGGCAAGAGATGGTATTATTCAGCTTGGAAAAAAAAAATGAATAGAGTTACTAAAGTTGCAAGATATAATCTTTTTTGAAACTATATCCCCATTTTTTGGAGCTGAAGAATAAACAGGGGAAAGAAAAAGATAGAAAACTCTCTGGAGCAGCGATTACTTAGAAGGTTCTATTGCATATATAACATCAATTGCCTTCCTGGATGAACCTCAACTTGCCCGTGTATACATTTTCAATAACTGACAAGTCATCTTTTAATATTTTTGATTGGTTTCTTGGGATTCTATGTTGAATTTTTTCCCATGCTGGTTTGAATGTTTGTTTGTGGGAAGTTATGGTACTTCATATTCAAATAATGTAATATTTTAAGTAGA
>NW_004624827.1:3952416-3974916 GCF_000247695.1 Heterocephalus glaber | reverse complement strand
AATTTTAAAATTGAGCTGTTGAAACTTAAATCTTTCTTATGTAACATATAAATTAGTAAAATAATATCTTTTAACCCTGCTTATTATCATGTGGCTTATCTAAAAAAGTAGTATTGTTCATAAAAATAAAAGAGGTTCCATTTCACTTCTCAAAATATTCCATTGACATAGGGTTAATTTTTAATTATATAATCTAATAAAAATGGAAATCCTATCCAATATTAGTGGTACCATGAGACAACTAAATTCAATGAGATATTAGAAGAAATTGTATTTTTCTCTACATAATTGTTTTTATTTTTATGTATAATTCTTTCTTTTCTCTTTGTGATCCGTGGAATTCTCTAAATTGTTATGGGTTTGTGGTTCAGAGTTTATTCCAAGGTCTGTGAAAGTTTAAAATTATTTCTTACCTTCTTCCAGTTATTGAAAAAGAGGAAATGGATTTGAAAAGCTTCATCTTTTCAACAATGACATTACTTTTCTTTTATCATTATGGTGAAAAATATAGTGAACCATTGTCTATTAAAAATACACACAACAGTTTAATCTTTTTCTTAGTCACATAATTACTTTCACATCTTTTGTTATCAAAAATTGAGCAAGTTTTTCTTCTCCGTGTTCTTTTCTGATGAAATTCTTAAACAGGTATTTTATATTTTCAATTAGACTTCTGAAAACTCTCTCCAAACTTTGAGTCTTAAAAATTGAATGTCTAAAAGAAAAGTTTGGGAAGGGGTAAAGAAGGGGAGGGCAAGAGTATGAATAAAAGAAGTAAAATTTGTTATGTATGTGCACCAACTCTTCACAGTGAATGCAACCAATCATGCAGTACTGCAAGAATGTGCTAATAAAAATAAAAATTTTAAAAATGCAAATAAATTTTCAAAGCATGCATTTTGTGTGTTTGTGCTTATGTGCATGTGTAGTATTTGCCTGTTTTTGTCTCCCCTGTGAATATTCTCAGATCTAGCAAACATCTCCATTGTGTATGGTAAAATGGCTAGGATTACAAAGTTTTATCTTTATTTTAGATATCAAGAAGGGCGTATCTGTAGTACATAGTTTTCAGTTTTGGAAATGCCCTAATTTCATTCCTTCTGCACTAGGCTATATTGGTGCCTAGGAAAGATCTTGTAACTCTAAGCAGATGACGACTTTAGTCTTCCTGGTCAAAGAACCCATAATGAAGAGCCTTCCATTTTCTAGTCTTTTATTTTACTTTTTGCTCAATTTCACTTTATCCTTATTCATCATGAAATACAGAAAGGAGCTTTAGTCATTTGGGAAGCAATAAGAGCTTTGATAGCTGTAGCAATACATCATCAGCATAGTGTGATCCTGACTGTTATTTTTTGGTAAGATTGGCTACCATAGCACCACATTATAATTAAATGTGTACATACAAAGTTGACTCACCAGTCAAGGCTATATTTCTTTCATTCTTACACCTCTATTTCCTAACAAAATTTTTTTTTAATAATTGGCAGGCTCTTAATGAATGGTGACTGAACAAATTAGAAGCAGACCTGGAAGTTCCAAAGTTAGCCTAGAAGTTTTTATTAGAACTGTAACCTTAGCATTATGGGCTAGAGGAAGCCATGCTGTCCTTGTGCCATCCTGGGAATGGTGCTAGAGATGAAGTTTAACTCATTAATCACACCCTCTGAAAAGCTCTGCATCCTTGGACCATGAGAAAGGAATCCTGCTAGAAGGAGGTCTAGTCTCTAATTCATTCCACCAGATTATCACTTAAATTAATTTGTTAGCCAGACAGTGCCCACTGAATATAGTGCATATATTTACTGGCATAAATGTTTCTAATCACTTATTAGATTAGAGCTCTCTAAGCATCTATTTTCCCCCTAACTTTCCAATTGCAATCCATCACCTGGCTTAGCTACAAAAATAGACTCCGGTTCTAGAATGCCTGGGATCATATTTTAGATCTATCTCTGATACAGTATGATGTCAGGCAAACAACTCCACTTCATTCTTCATTCTCTACTCGAGGGCTTCTTCCTAGAATTAATTCAATTATAATACATGAGGTACTTAAGACAGAAGCTAAAACAGCAACATCCAAGTGCCTATTTAGTTGGTTATCTAATCTATTTGTTTCTGTTTAACTCTATTGCCTTCAT
Source organism: Heterocephalus glaber (assembly GCF_000247695.1). The sequence continues at coordinate 3,972,772 of NW_004624827.1, read as the reverse complement.
AGTCTGTCCCTCCCACTTTACTTCTTGCCTGGGCTCCTTGCTTCTAAAGCTGTTTGTTCTAAATTACCCTTCAGACAACTACTCTGTGAATGTAGTGATGTCTTGTTTTACCCATCTAGAAAGCACCACTGAACATCTCTCTTGGTGAAATCTTTTCCCTCACTTCTCATCCAAACTCTGGGAAGTCACTGTGCCTTTATCATATTATTATTAAACATCTTGAACTCAGCTTTCCACTATTTGTCCATACCTTGAGCCACAACCAACCAGACACTTAGTAATTTCCAGTGTTCAGTATACCTTATGTTGTGTTCCCTGTTCATGAGAACATGTATCGGTGGTGATTTCACACTTTGATACAATTAAAAACTCTCTATGAAACTTCCTCAATTCCTTCGACCCTGGCTCCCTTGCCATGACCACAAAAGCACTCATCACACTATGTTTAATTTTTAATTTATACAACTTCCTAAAGTGAAGTTCTTGGAAGCAAGGTCACTACATATTACCTTTCATTATATTTTAAGTTCTAAATGTATGGTTGAAAGTTAGAGAAATGATTATTGAATGGATAAAATTTTGCCTGCCTGCCTGCCTTTCCCAATGGGCAGCTTAATTACACAATTATTGCAAGCTAATCCAATGTTTGCTTTAGTTAAGGTAAAGATTTAAATCCTACAAAGCAAAATCTCATAGAACCCAAAATTGTATGCTATCAGGCTTGTCCAGAATAATTCCTAAGAGGCAACATAGTCTATAGCATAGTGATGCTCAAAGTGTAGTCCCTGGACCAGCAAGATGAGAATTGCTTTATAAATGAAAATATTTTGTCCCTCCCCAGACTTTCTGCACCAGAAATTCTAAGAGTGGGACCAAGAAATCTGTGTTCCAATTAGTTTCCAGGGTGATTCAGACACATTCTCAACTTTGAGTGTGTAGAGGAGCCTCCAAAGCCAGACTGCCTGGGCTGAGTTACCAGCTCAAAACATCATTAGACAGTAAAACATTTCTTAAGCTCTCTCTGTCTCAGCTTCTTCATTTATAAAATGAGAATGATAATAACTAGGGCTGTTATGATCAATAAATGAGTGAATACAAAGAAAGTACTTATCACATAGCATAATCAAGTAATGACAATAAGAAGTAGTTCTTACACTTACAAAGTCATTATCCCCAAAATGTATTGTCTATTGGGTTTTCTTCATATGTCTTAATTCTTGTGATTTCATACCCAGAATTTCTTTTCTTTTTTCTTAAATTCTTTTATTGGTACATTTTAGGTATACAACACATTTACATTTCTCATTGGGAACTTGTACCTTTACGTGATGCATCTTGGTTCTTATTCTTTCCCCATTCCCTGTGCTCCCTTCCCTATTTACAAAGACTTTGTTTCCATTTTTTCCATTTCTCATAATTTTTCCTTTCCCTTCTTTCCTTTCCCCTACCCCTCCCACTACCCCTACCCCTTTAGACCTTTTCTTCCTATTTTGCATTATCAATTATTCATCCCAGAATTTATTTTCAAACTAGTCTATATAACTATTGATAAGTTTGGTGAGAAAATGAGGCTGCTAGTTCCTGGAGGGCCATTTTTACCTTCTAATACCAGTCCATAATCATATATGAGATTTTATAAGTCAAAGAAGCAGAAAATTAATGTTCTATTTTAACTAGTTGGGTCATGGTCTAATAAATGTTGCTGTTGATTTTTGTAACTTGACCTCATAGTTTACTAATTTCTTGTCTTTACTTTAGTGATTATTTTCTTGATAAGTGACTGCTTATCAAAATCAATACATTAAAATGGAAGGCATTTCTGAAAGACAGTAAAAATACACAATTATCTATGAAAATGTTTAAACATTTGGTATGGGCAGGCAATTTCAAAATATCAGTTTTCTAGAAAACAGGATGTTGTGCTATTCTGTCTGCAGTTACTTAGATTCCATCCATCTTCGCTCATCTTTCAAATATTTAGCAGACTTTCAATCTTTGGATTCTTAAAGAAGTAGCTTTACAGTGACAAAGTGATACAGTATATAGCTACAAACATTTTATGGAGAATATGAAAATATTTTTGCCTTCATTACTAGTTTAAAAATTGCAGCCACACCTTCTACCTGTCTGTAATATTATCAGAATTAGGGCCACTATTTTACTTTATATTATCTAGAGTACAAGGAAAATTAAATAACTGACACAAACACATGCGTATTTACACAAGATAGATCTATCTATAAGTTCTCTTAAATGTGTATATATATAAGCAACTGAACTAAGAACAGCAGCCTTCCTGGAAAGTTATAAATAAAACACGACTTCTCTTGGAATAAAATTATTCCAATTGTCTGAAAAGTTACCCTCTAACAGTAATATAAAATTTTGTATCAGAACAAGTCATGTAAAGAATTTCTTGTCTTTCTTAGAAATCTTTATTATTCTTTATCACAAAAGCATTCATTTCATTGACTTTTTAACACACTGCAAGATTTGGCATTGAGAGAGTTAACGTGGAATTGTACTTCAGCTCTGGTATTTAAATTATTTTGAATGCATTTCAACTAGAACATAAGTGAAAATGAAAACCTTAAACAAGGTAAATAATCTTATGATTAATATTGTAAGGAAAGGAGAAAAGTTACAGTGAAAACATTCTTTAAATAGCAAGTTTAATTTTAGTTACCCCCATTTAAGATGACAAATTAAAGAAAATTTCAAAAATTCAAAATAATTAAGAGAAAAGATGACAATAATTAATAAAGAAAACTTGCAGGATCTCACTTGATAGAACATAGTGAAGTAGTGCTTAAAGGTAGGGATGATAATTTACTGATATTTAAGTAATGTGAACAATGAGAAAGAATATGATTTTCTAAAAATATTGGTACCCTGGGAATAATTAGGGTACTAGGAAGAATTTTTAGGAGGGAAATGAAAAGAATCCAAAAATAAATTTGGATTATAATATGAATTCATAGTTTAGATCTATGACACTGAAATAATCTGTTTCAATAGTGGACTAATTCACTTGTCAACTAATTTTTATGCCTGCAAATATAGTTCAGGGAATATAACCGCATTTTAAAGAAATTTAGTGAGGAAAATTAGGCCCAACATCTGGCATCCTAAAATTCACATTCAGTGAACATAGAAACAAAATTTAAACACCTTGTTTACAAATACTAAGTCACTATTTCAGAACTCCTAATACTTGTCTCAGAATATTCTTATAGATCAATCCACCCACGTTAAAAAAAAAAAAAAACATAAAAGTGTCCTCTGCCTAGTTAGAGCATTTCTATTGCTAGTAGAAGGAATATTGTGAATTCATTCATTAACGAAACTCTTTGGTGTATCTCCCAAGAGATATATCCAACTTTATAAAAGATGTTGGTATAGAAATCTCATCTCCAAGCTGCCTCATTCCAGAGACAATGTAAATAAAGATTAATGCAAATCGAATGCAGATTCTAAAACTTTGGATTCTGAAACTGGTTTGTTCACATTTTGCCTGGACAGACTGAAGTGAGCTATTTCACCTAAGGTCTTCTGATTTTCCATATATGTGGTAGGAATAATGATATCTGGCTTGCCAATTTAGGATATGAACTAGTTGAATGTAATGATGTAGAGCAAAATGATGAGAAGATAAAGCTGCAAATAAGTAAAATACACTAAGCTTAGTTTTTGCTTATGATCCTCACTTTCATAAAAATATCAAGCCAATACATGTTATTATTGACTCAAATACTTGGTTCTTTGATAGAGAAATGAATTGCTTTGGATTAGGATTAAGATAAATCTTTATTATATGAATTACATGAATAAAAGTAATTTCATAGCATTAAATTCTACAATTTCAGTAATTAAAGTATATTATAATTTGAGTGAGTATTTAGGATATTTAAGTGTCTCTTTCATGTTATTTCTTTCTACATAATTCCTTATTCCAAAATAATATTTTACTGTATCTGAAGAATGTGAGGGTCACAAATTTTTATAGGTCTCAGGTTAGCAATTATTTTCTATTGGTATCACCTGAGGTCACTGGGCAGTATTCTGCTAATGGCTAGTCTGGTGGAGAAGCCTGGTCCAGCTTTACTTACCTCTCTAGGACCTTAACAAAGATAAATGCGGGGCTGAACTCAAGCTGCTTCCCATTTTGGGGTAGTGACACTGCCTCTTCATATGGTCTCTGCATCACAAATTTCTCACCTACATTGGACTCCTTACAGCTGAGTGCCAGAGACAAGCAAGGCAGAACAGGCGGTCCATTTTCCACGTCCTGGAAAAGGTATAGAATCACTTCCTTCACACTGTATTGATCAAAACAATTATAGGCCAGCCTACATTCAAAGAACAGGGAAAAATCCAACATCTCTTGATTGGAGGCATGCCAAAAATACATGTGGTCATCTTTAAATGTCACAATGCATTTTTAGAGAAAACTAAAATATATATGGAACTAAAATCTTGACTGATTTTTTTTCAGTTAAATTAAGAGGAGTATCACTTAGTGTTAGTTACATATTTCTATCCAATCAATTAGAACATAGTACCCTATGAGCCATATATACCTATATGTACACATATAAATCTATATATAAATATCTGTATCTAGATATGTCTAAACAGACATATATGTAACTGTAAGAAATTACTTAAATTATTTGAAATAGGATATCAATTAGCAAAAACATATTTAATATATTAATGAGCCGTTTTGCTTCTTATTCAAGTGTGAATGAATTTTTTCACAATAATTTAACATACATTCTTTAATGAAAGCTTCATATAATGGATCTTAATCACTAAATCATTAAATAACATTATTTAGAAATGTATGCCAAGGAAAGCATTATGCTTGATTTTTATTAAGAAGATTTTGGAACAAATTCACTTAAAAGAGGGGTTGTCATTTTTGTAATATGTCCCAGATAGGCATCTTTTAATCATTGAGTCTTAATTCACCTAGAATTGTATATTATCTGGCACTTTCACGTGTTTGCAATTCTACCTTTACTTTGTACTGATTGACCTGCTCCAAGACATTCAGTGCTAAATTTATATTTTCTTATTACTTTTCAAAAAAATCTATAAACCACGAGAGAGAGAGCTCAACAAAAAAAAGTATACACACTTCAGCAGTTCACCATACTAATAAACGTCAGGAAGCTAATGGCCACCACTTTAAGCACCTGTTATAATTGTAGAGGCCAAAGGCAACTTATATTAATCTCATGTCTCAATAAATTTAATATTAAAATATTTATACAACTTTTTGTTTTCCTGATATATACATTCCTGATGTATACATATATGTATACATATATGTACATACAAGATATTTATTTGGAGGGACAGAAGTGACATCAAAATTAATAGCTAGACATCATAAATTGGATCTCTTGCTGTTCTTTAATTTTTCATCTTCTCCTTATCTAACATTAGCTATATAAATATAATTCTAAATATAAAATCCAGAGTATTTTGTATTAATGGGGAAAATATCTCTTAAGTTTTAGTGGAGTGATCATTGTCCAAACTTCGCTTGTGAACTTTTTCTCTGACTACATAGTTGAAGGGGTGAGTATTGATTAATTTGAGTGATTGAAATAAAAATAGCTCTTAAGAGCCCATGTACTGTACTTATAAACTCATTCATGTGTTTAGACATTCAACGCACTATTTGCAGGCATTAGCGCAAAAAGTGAGAATGCAAAGCATAATAAAACATGGTCCTTGTTCTCAGGAGTAGAAAAGCAGTAGCAAGAGAGTAAAAGGCATTTGTTAAGCCCATATCATGAGCATAGCTTCTGCAAAGACACAAATGCAAGAAAATGATTCAGGGCCACTGTATGTTTTCGGAAATGAACAAATACTGAAGTGCTGGAGGTGTGGAAAAGTAGAAACAATATTATAAAGATTTTTTCAAATAATCCTAAGGAGGTTGAGTTTTTCTGCCGATGATGAAAAAGATGACAGAATAAGCTACCAATGACATATGATTTGTAACTTGGAAATTTTGCCCTGGAAAAATTTAGAACAGGAGACAATAAATCTTAATCTGTCAAATCTATAATCTGTCTCTTATCGTAAATTAAAATTTTTTTAGACTATTGCTATGTTCATCCTTTTATATAGTATCCACAGATGCTTTCTAGCAGGGAAAAAAAAAGAATTGAGTAACAGACTATGTGGCTATTAAGCCACAAATGTTTTCTATAAACACTTTATGGAAAACATTTGCTGACCCCTGATTGATTGGGGATCGATTGGGAGGGTTTGAAATTAGAAATGAAAAAAACCAGAAATTGAGCAATAGTGATGACTTCTAATGTATTTGTGGCAGCAGGGATAAAGAAAAAAGAAGACAACCTGAGTATGTTTATGTAATAGAGAAGAGAACTCTGGTTAATTGAGAAATAGAGTAAAGTTTAGATTGACTCCCAGGTACTTGGCTTGTGTCTTTGGGTAAGCGGTAGTAAAAGTGGAGGGAAATGATAAATTCACTATACATGTTGATTTGGGAGCACATTCAGATGAAAATATCTGCTTGGCTCAGATTTTAGAAGAGAGATTTAGCATATTTGATAGTAGATGAAAGTAGGCTATGTTAAGATCTTTTTTAATGAGTGGGAAGTATGGAAAGATATGATGAGAGAAGTCCCAAGATAGGGCACTGAGACCTACCAGCAGGAGAAATAAATGTAGAGGAAAACAGCTGGTAAAAAGAAGTCGAGGAAAGGACTAAAACAATTCTTTTAACAATCATGCTGCATAAAAAGAATTTATTTCATTTTAGTTATATATTCTTTCATTGGCAATGATTCTATATTTTAACATGCAACAATATATCACATGCTATATATAAAATTTTATAGAATTTATATATAGAATTGAATTAAAGTTTATATATAGAATTGAATTAAACTAAATATGATATATGATATATTTTAACCCCTTTTTAAAGTTAGACAGATAGTTGGTATGAATATAGTATAAAAGCCTAAACATTTTCAAGCATATTGCCCATAAATGGGTTTTTCTAGAATATCCATTTAATGGTAGTGTTAGAGAAATGAACTAGCAATTGTGATATAAAAGGCATAATTATCTTCTGAAAACTTAAACTGAAGTTATATTCATGTTTACTGAAAAATTCATGTGATAAAATGTTATGTTCCAATATGATTCTTTTTTGATTGTAAAATAAAATGTTTGTCATTAACTCATCCACTTTAGTTAAAACTAAGGGTAAATAACATTTTTATCAGAGACTTACATTTAGAATATCTTTAATAATTTAATTTTTTATGAAATATGTCACTTTATTTCAAACCAACTGTTATTTCAGAACTTCAAAACCTCAATTTTTAAAACATTTAATAATTATCCTGTTTTATTGTAAAGTGAAAATACTAATCTATGTAATCATACTAATAGTGAAAATTTTTGAAAAATTAAAAGACATTTAGTTGGGAAATATAAATAATTTCACTTAACCAGTAAGACAGTTATAAAATCAAGCTGAACATAGCCTATTCCTCTGCTATTAATAGAATTTCAGATAAATAAATACAACATTTTGATGATTTGGAACCATGATTTAGACACATTATAATATCTGTATGATGTTACATAAAGTGCAGCTAAGATTTTTTAAAAAGTAGTCTATTTAACTGTGTAATTCAAGAAAAGTTACTATTCCATGAGTGTGAAAATATAATAGAATTTATAGTAGATTAATAGCTTTTCTATTTCTTATACATGCATCATAAATGAATCCATGACTATAGCATGTATTGCAGAAACTACCATTAAAATAAGTATAGTTTGTGTGATTCATTCTTTTACCAACTCCTTTTACTAACTCTATTATAGATGATGACTACCCCATTTTGAGACTATGCTGTCAAATAAATTACCTTTACAAACTGAGGTAAAAACGTTTATATAAAGGATAGAATATTCAAATTTTGTTTTCAGAGGCAAGATTTTCTATAGTTATTTCATTTTCTGTGTTTCAGAAGTCTTGCATTAAATGAGAACCCTCAGTCAGTAGCTCCTGCAATTGCCTGTTTCTGGTGTTAATTATCTTTTGTTTGCCCTTGATAATCCTGAGGTTGGTATGCAGATGATATGAAGGCTGCAGAATCATCTCAAAGTGTAAAAAACAATGGCATTGTCAATTCTGCATCACAACACTTTATAAATTATGAATGTTATCCACATTAAGGAGAGTGGTAGACTTTTAAAATTACTTCCATGAATAGATTAAATTACAAGTATTATTACATTTCATTTTATTAAGTGCATCTTAGTAGTTATTAGAGCAAATGAACATGTTCTCTCAATTACATAATAACATTAGAACTAAAAATTATGCATCAACACTCTCAGATACATAATGGAGCATTGTATATTAATCACTCTAAACAACATTTTTGAGTTTATATAAAGGCAATTATTACCTATTGAACAATAACATTTTATTGGTTTATTAAAATTCAGTTTAAGAACTACTTCATTTTAAAAATGAGCTAGGTATTTTTAGCTTTATCATAGAAACATAATGTATACAAGTAGTTGAATTTACTTATGTGTTCATCTTACTAGAAAGTAAGATTTTATATATATATATAAAACAGGAAGTCATCCAAATATATCTGAAATTAGCTCTTTATATTTATATTTTTTATATTATATGAAAGCCAATTAAAAATTACATTAGTAAAAGATTTACTTACCCAATTGGACAGTTAAACCTCAATATTTTAATAATAACTACTAATATACATTCATATTAGTGTTAATAGTTTTGTAAGTTATAGACATGGTTACAATATATCTAGATCTATAGGTGTAAAATAAGTTCAAAGTCTTTTTTCTAGCTCAAAAGATTCTTAAATATTAATTTTCAAACCATTTCTATGTATCACATGTAATATTCTAAATACATATTTAGTTCTGTTTACTTTGGAAAACTGAATGCTTCATTGTTTTAAAAGGATAATTATTACACATTACAATAGAATAATATATTAGTGTTAGGAATTTAAATTTTTCTTATATCTCAAATCTTTTTTTAGTATTAGAATCTCATGTTGGTAAATAAAACTTTTATAAATTTATTTGCAATTAAATATATTTTTCATGAATGCATTAACAACTACTGATGTCTTTAGGTCTGGCAGAAGATGCAAATGAGTTGTTACTTTTAAAAATAAGTAAAAGTTATTTTATATTATTTTAAAATGGAGCATGAATGTTAAGAATAGATTCTAACAGCTTAATTGCTATGGATTTATGAATTTAAATTTTAAAAATTGTAAAATGAGTCAGCCTTTTCCATTGGTAACTTTACTGTATTGTCACCTATTTGGTTTACCAAACACTTTAATTTTAAAAGTGAACATTATAATTTAAAAATAAGAAAAAGCTGTTATTACTTACTGAATAATAACATTATTTTATTGGTTTATTAAAATTAAATTGAAGATTTCCAAACTGTATGTTTAAATATATTTCTTGTTTAATCTTTTAACTTGAAAATGAGTTTCTTAATCATCTCTTCTAAAAAAGAGCTGGTTTATTTATCAAGCTTTCTGGTGCTGCCAGCACAAGGAAGAAATGTGCAATATTTTACATCAAAATATATTCTGAGAACACATTGACAAAATACAAAATACAGTAATTTTATTGTTGTTGAAAGGGATATATGTCAGGATGGCTCACTTAGCCATGAACTTGAATGAAAAATAAATATCATTTCTTGGGTATTTTTAGAATAGTCTTTTTTATGTTTGCTTCCCGATACTATATACAATTTACATGACATACAGCACAGCAAAATTAAATTTTTCTTTATCTGCCTCCAATCCTGTTTTGTTCCTTTCTTACTTGTTAAGGAGTTTCAGATAGGAAAGTGTTAATACAGTCTTTAAAAATTACTCTTATTTAAGAAGAAAAATTATATTACTTCTTAATCTTTCCAAGTCTGTTCTTATAAGATGAACTTGGATTTGTTTCTTTAACACAGAATCCTTTGATGGAGATCAGATTTCTTTACTAATGATTTTAAAATAAATAACATCAAGTTCCTAGGCAGTTACTAATAACTAAATCACACACAATAGTAAAATTGTTTCATGTAATAGAAAATAAATACTGGATTTAGATTCAGGCATGTACTTTATTAAAAAAAAAAAAACAGTGCTTAAGACAGCAGGTAAATAGCATGTAAAAGACTGTGCAGTAGTTTGCCATCTGCCTTTGAGCATCATTGGAAAATTTCTGCGAGGAAATGAGAGCCTGGCATAATTCACTAAAATTACACTGAACGCCTCTTGATCAATAGAGATAAATCTAGTTTTGTTGTGAAATTGATTTTCTCCTCTATAGAGATATATTGTCCTGATTGTTTTGAGAATAATTGTTTCACTAAGGCTTTTTATGGCGATTAGAAAAAAATAAACAAGAAAAAACTTAATGCAGCTCCTTGGCACTGCCAACATTTCAGGTTAATTCGTTAGAGAAAACAATAGTGATTTATATCATTTTGAGCAATTATGTTTTCCTGAAAGAAACTCAGTATGACTGATTTCCTTTCAGAAATAAGCAATCTCTGTGTTTGTTTTACTTTCATAAAATGTCCTGGTCTTGCCAACAAAAATATGCACTAATGCACACTCTTCCAGATTTTATCACTTACCTCAATTCTTTGGCACAGATTATATTGAAGAAGTCCAGATATATATACATATATATTTTTTGTAATACAAAAATGTTTAGACTGGAACTCACTGACAATGGTAGACTCAAAAGCTTGCTTAAAGTGGTGTTGCTGAATTATTTCCTAACTGAAATATAAGGGCTTTGTAGGTGGTTGTTCAGTTCCATCTATTTTTAATTTTTATTAAAACAAGGACATTGGAAAATATTTCATAAGAAATGTTTGAAATGCAGTATCCTGAAACACTGAAGTTGAAAGAAAAAAACAGAAATTTAAGGAATAAATCATTTTATTTTTAAAACAATTGAAACAAAAAATATTAAATATACTGGACTGAATAACTCATAAAACAACCAATATAATCATAATTTAATGATATATAAATGCATAAATAATAAGTATAAATGTAATTGCATTTAGTTCATGTTTTATAGAGAAAAAACATTTATTTTAATGATTGGAAATTATGCTTCTTAAAGCATCTTAAATTGGCAAATTTTGTGCTTTTGCAAAATATTATAATTTTCTAAATGATAAGTCATAGGATGGGATCATTTCAAAATTTTATTTAAAGTTTAAAGTATGAGATACTCCTCTGAATCTACAATAGTCTCACTGTTATATATCCTCAATACTTATATTTCAGGTAAACAATTGCTGTTTGCTCATCTCAAAAGATATTTTGAGAGAAAGTTTTAAGCATTTTAGTCAGAAAACACACTATACCCTTTTGTATGTATATATTGCCAAATAAAAGCAAATCACCTAATTAATTTATGGATATGACATAGTTTGAATTTTTAAATATTTTATTTGTATCAGAATAAATGTCCTTAACTATATCCTTAACAAAGCTTCTGCTAAAAATGCAAAAGAAGTAATATACTCTGTATGCAAACTTTTATTACAGATTCCTATTTTTTAAATTTCAATCACATTTTAATCTATAACAAGCTTTGAAATTCTTCTTGAGAAGCAACTCTGTATGTGTATATGTGTGTTGTATATTTCTGTGTGAGCAGAATTGTTTTACCAGTGAATTTTTAGTTTTTCAACAATCATTTAAATTAAGGTGTTAACAACTGTATTTGCAGATTTGATCTCATTCATATCTACAAATTACCTTAAAATTACTATTAAGGAATAGAGATTACTTAAACATTTCTTTAAAATATAAATCAAGGTTCCCATGAGTAAACTAAACTAATGGTAAATAAAACCCAAAGAAGACAAATGAAATCAAAATAGCTGTGACTTCCAAACAGAAAACACATTGCAATTTAAAGACAGGAAAAGATGACAACTTCTCATGCAAAAATGTGGCACAGAAGCTGTGTGTGGCATTGTTGCAACACTGAAATTTCTGAGATGTACTTTTCTGCTGTATTTTATGTACTTCCTTTGACCTGACCCTAGTGTTGTGTGTAGAAGGCTGCAAGGTAATTCTTTCCTTAATTTCTCCATAAGGAATAGAAATAAAATAAAATCAATCCAGTTTTATTTAAAAGCAAGACATGTAGTGGGATATAAAAAGCAGACTTATAGGAAATTGGCACATAATATTTAAAAAAAGTTTGTCCCATTGCTGTAGTTCCTGGATGATACAAATTGTTTTTGCTCACTTTCTGTTTGTAAACACTTTACTTCAGGTTTTCATGGGAAAAAAATAAAATTAATCCTTTAGAAAAACTGTAATTTATTTGTGGAAAATTCACATGCCCATAGTTACTTTTTCTCATGGAAATTTGAGAAGGCCAGAAGATATGCTTTGAGGTCACAGGCCACAAGTAACCTTATACATATTAACCATCCTGCTATATATCAATGCACCAAGATTTCAGCAGTCTCTGGAACATTAAACCTTCTGTCATTCTTGTCCCCACTGAGTTTGATTCTGCTGAGGTTTAGCGGAATTATAAACACATATGAAGATATGCAGAATATATTTCTTTTTTGAAGTGATTATAATGTGGTGTTTCTGCAGTGCCAGCATTCATAATAAAGCAAATGTGATGTTTCAGAGCAATATGACATCCTCCGTAATCTTATTAACATGTAAGCAGCATCAGACAAAACACGCAGTGTATTACCTGCGCTATTTAAAGGGATAGAACAAATAGATTTATTAATGTAAACTTTTACAATCTTTGCCAACAGATGCGTGCCATCAAGTTTGGGATTTCTTACAGTTTGCAGACACAGGTTTATCAAATGAAGGATTGTAGCAGTTGTTAAGTTCTCCCTTACAAATAAAACAATAATATCCAAAGTAACTTAGTGTAGTTTTAAATCGATTGATCATTTTGAACACCCAAAGAGGATGAATGACAGTGAGCAACATTTACCTGACACCCTTGAATATTTCACAGAGACAAGTTGATATGAGTTTGTATAAATACTAATATTAAGCAGAATTAGCTTTGGAAAAAATAAAGAAATTGTACTGAGGTGAAAATTGTCACTGTCAGGAGAAATGAAGTTATATCAGAGAACAAGTGACATACAATTTTCTCTAGAGTGTTTTTAATAAAAATAGCTTTTCTTTGAATATTTTGAAGTCAGACATGAGAGGCAATCTGGGCGTTTGTCAGAGTTTGAGAGTGTGAAAAATTGCTGCCTTAAATCATTTAAGCTGAAAAGCAACTTCTTCCTGCTGAGATAATTTCACATTGACTTACCGTGCAAGCCCTTCAGGCATTCCCAGCTCAGAGCAGAAGTTTTCAAGGTAAAAACATAGAGCGAGAACATGGGAGAAGCTGGGACAAGGATCAGCAGCAACTCCAGGCGTTCAGGCACATCTGACTTTGATTAATTAGAGAGCTGCTTTTCTATTTCCACATGTACTGCCTGATGGAAAGGTAGAGTGGACCGAGATACACACAAACTTGGAGCTGACTCTTAGCTATCAGCAGGTTTTGACATCTACAGAGCTTACAGAATCTCTGCTTAAGAGGAATAGATTGCTGAAGCACACTTTTAATTTATTCATTTTCCTAATGCAGAGAAATTATCTGAACTGCAATAGATTTGATTTTCAACAGTGTATAAATCAGTTACTATAAATGTTTAGGTTAGATGAACAGGCAACTATCTTGCTGCATAATGAGGAATGGGTTGTTTCTACTTTTCTAAAAACTTTTTTGATATAACTATTCATTTTTACCCTTAAGTACCACTCAACATGGATTTTTCCTCATATTATATTGAAAAATACTTTAATATGTTAAAAAAATCTTTTTAAATTGGCGATGATTTTATATTCACTAAAGTGTTCTTTAAATATATTTATTATATGTTAAAATTTAGGAGACATTTCACATTTTAACATTTTATTGAAAATTAATATGCAGGACAATTTCTTTAGAAGCATTCCTTTTGAAATGACATAATATTCAAATAATAAGTATAAGCTCAAAATTTTTAAATAACACTTATTACAAGTTAATTTCAATTTGTAAAAATTATATAAATTTTTTTCATAATGGTATATATTTATCATGTACAACATATTGTTTAAGAATATATAAATGCATCCTTAACACATAGTTTTATTTTAATTCCTTCTTTTGGAAATATTTACAACTCAATTTTTTTATTTCCCAGAACAGACAATTGTTTTTTAAATGTTATTGATATATTTTCTTAAATTTACATCATTCTGAATTCATTTTTATCACAGGATGAAAATTCTCCTCTATGTTGCTTATTTATCATGGAAACTGCTTCTTTATATTTTTTTTAATCTGGGCAATTTCATAAGTGTTTATTTCTTATGCTTCAGTTTCTAAGTAATTCTGATGGGATAACTGATGGCTTTTGGCAGATTCTACCAATTCTGTTTCCATTTCAGACATATAGGCTCACAAGAGTTAAGGCTCAAACTGATCCAGATCCCCATTTTCTCCATTGCGGGTGTGGTGACATACAGGATGAACACACACTTGATATCAATCACTTCTAAGGTAGATTCTGAAAAAGTCTTGCTGTGCATCAGTCAAGACACAGAGTCCTTAATGAAATAATAGGATCCTTAGTTATTATCATAATTTTTTTATAGAGAAGTCCTCATATCAGACATTGTCCCCTGCCTCTGTCAATCACACATTGCAATTAACTTATTAAATTGCACTTGAATCGGATTGACTAGGAGAGAGGGAAAACTAGGAAGTTCTTGAAAACAGATTTCTTCTTTTGCATCATTCAAACACTTCTGAATCAGAGAGTGTATGATCTGGGTTTTCCCTTTATAGCAAATTAATTTTTCACTTTTGACTTAAATAGAGGGGTTTTAAAAAAAAAAAAAACCTCCTTCAGTGAACTAGATACGTCAACCCCCTTTTCTCCTTCCCCTCACACCAAGTAGCAATTAACATGATGATTGAGATAACACTTAAAGTATTAACAATTCAAATCATTAAATATGAATTTGGCTTTAAAGTATGTGTCTTCATAAAGATGAGCAAGGTATGATTATTGCCACAGAGTAGCCTATTCTTTAGTGATAGAATAAGAAAAGTAAATAATACGTGCCAAAGAAAGGTAAAGATAAAGCTTCAAGGAAGTTCAAAACAGAAAGAAATTTATTCATCAACTTAAAATATTCAAAATATTTATTGAGTACCTATTGTGTGTCTAACATGTATTTAATTCCTGACCTTTAGTAACTACTCACAGTTTAGTGATAGAAACACATGGGTAATTATGTGGGTATGGCACAAAGAATCAGTGGTATGATAAAGGTCTGAACTGAGTGTTTAGAGCACATAATGAGAGATGAGAACAGAGCATTAAAGGTCCAGAGATATCTAGAAAAGAACTGAAGCGTGAGGGAAACAATCCTGAAAGACTTTGAAGTTTTCAACAGAGGTGACAGCATTCAACAAGGAGACAAAGACTGGGGTGCTGGCAGGCCTGGGAATAGGAGAGCCACCTATTTTATCTAAAGGAGAAAGACGGGGATGGCTCACAGCTCATGGGTGCCTGGGGATTGCCTCCATTAACTCATTCAGCCTTCAATGTTACCTATTTCTGATAAACACTCGAGGCATAGTTCTATTTATGGAAGACAGAGAAAATGACACATGTATTAATTAGGAATTTAGTGCAGCAAGAAACTGAATAACTGACCCAAAGTTTGAACAAAGAAGAGTTTGTGGTGGAAGATAGTAGCTGGCCAGTCTCTCCATGGCTTTTTCTTTGGCCACAGCATGCCCTACTACTATGCATTTTGGAATCACACCCAAGTTCAAGTGCAAAGACAAGTTCAGAAAGGGATGGACTTTCTCTTTAGGAAGCTTATCTTTTCATTGAGAAAGAGAAGTTCTTCCCAACATGTTTTCACTTAACCTTGCATTAGCCAGAACTGAGTCACACATGCATCCCTAATTGCAAGGGAGAATAGAAAACTGAATATTTAACTTGCTGTATCTTAGGAGGACATGGGAGTAGGAATTTGAGAATGAAGGCTAAGTGAGTCAACATGCAGCCTCTGCCACAGTGTCATATCCCCGAGAGGCTCTGGCTAGCAGCATGGATGTCAAATCACACTTGCTGCTCATCTCCCCAATGCATCCAGGCTCTACTGAGTGTCCCCTAGATCCAACAACTCTTGAGTGCCTGATACCTATTTGTTCCTCTACTTTCAAGAATTATTTTCCTCCTGTCCACACTATATTCTAGAAACTTCTCAAGAGAAAAGCCAACAGGACAATAGGTTATAGGCATTCCGGAACATATGGTTGTTATGGTTATCCTTACAAGGATAAAACAATGGCCCACTGCATGGCCAAAATTCCACTACAATTTTCCTTTCCTGTCTATAGCTCACCAGCCCTTCATTCAAAGATGACAAGGAAAAGATAAATAAATCCTGCATAGCCTAATGACCCTGGGGAGAGCACAGTGACATGAACTTGAAAGAAGCTTCTCCTGTTTACTAACAGAATGAGTTCCTGTTTCTTTAACAGTGAAAGGCAAATAATAACGGCATTTCTCTCAGGCATGATATAAAGACTAAATGAGATAATGATTGCAAAGTGCTATCCACAGTGCCTGGAATATATGTAATTGCTTGACAAGTTTTGAGATTTTTAAAAACAAAATTTAGGTCTTTATTCTGAAAATTAAATGTTCTACCTCTCCAGTCATTTGGTGGAAGTCAGAATTTGGAACTTCTAAGTGTCAAGTCAGAGCTTAGAAATTGCCCATCCCTACTTTAAAAGTATATGTTATGTCCTTTTATTTTATAATAAGTCAATGTGATTTCTTAGAAAACTATTTATACCATAGGTTCAATATTTTTAATTTATCATAAGAGTACATTTGCTCTATGGCTTGTAATTATACAGCCATTTCTTTGGGATCTATTGGCACTGTTGAAACTGCTTTAGATCAGATATCTTCCAATAAGAGTAGAAGGAATTGAGCACATCTCATGGTGAGAAGTTAAATATGCTTTTTTGGGTACTGAAATTTAAGTGGTAATAAAAGGTATTGAAATAAATAAGAACAGCTTATCTTGAAATTTCAAAAGAATTTCGCTCTTTCTTTTGCTTATAAAAATTATCATGACTTAATAAAAGGGGAGGAGCTTATACCCCTTACATTGATGTACACCTAGAACAAAAGTGCTCTTCAGAGACTTTACAGAACTATTCCACATGATTCAAGCTGCCCACTATCCTTTACCCTAAATCAGATGTGTATTAGCAGTAATAATTTTTCCAGTTATATAAAGTGCACAACTATCATATATGCCAGGGCACAAAGTCCAGGAAAGGACACTGTAATCAAACACATTCTATTGCTCAAAGACACTGAAAAATATTCATACTGCCTAGGATAAATTAGAGACTAGTCTTATGTCAAATCATGTCATGTTTTAGACCAAACTAGTTGCAAAACAAACAAAAGTTTTCAGAATGTTTTGCGTTTTGGAATTGTGATGTTTTGAACTTGTACATGTATATAAAATGAATCATTCTGTCATTTATAAATGGGAGAAACCATTAAATATGTTAATAATGTAAATGGATCTTTTTCTTTCTGATGGATGCTAAGATGTAAACTAATTGTTTAGTTTGAAGTTTACTATGTGTAAATTTTTCATAGAGAAGTTCAGCACTTCTTTAATCATTGATTTATTTATAGTTCACCCTGATTAACTGTGTTTTTGAAATCATCTACATAAACACAACTGAAGTACTAAAACAAAAAAAATGTGGAGGCAGTAGATGAATAGGAAAAATGAAAGTATGATATCAGTATAGTTACAGGCTGTACAAAAATATAGAAATGGATTGGTTTTGGCTTCCATACTTGCTAGAGGCAGACAACAAGTTCAGCTAAGAGCTTCCCAGAGACCAGTGCAAAGAAGGATATGGTGAGCTTTGAATTTGCCAGTGCCCATAGAACAAGTGCAAGGCGATATTTTGTGGTCAGCAGAGCAGTTTGTGAATCTGTACATGGGAATTTTCTTTTCATGGCACCCTCAAATTTCCAACCATCAGGAAGAACACCTTCTTTTTGGCTATTTGCAGTGTTCTTACATGTTGCCTTGAGGTATGATAAAAGCCACATTCAACCAAGAGAAACAATCAGGTTGCAGTATAGATCTCTGACTAGGAAAATGTAGATGGGCAGAACTGACTCCAATATTTTGCAACTATACTTCTCACAAAATTAGGTTTTTGATAAAGATTCGAACTTACATCCTCCAGTAAGAACAATTGCCTGCTCTAGAGTTTCACTGACAAAGGAAATATTATATTAAATAGAACACTTAAATGCACAATCTACAATCTAGCTCTGGTTTATTGCCTTAGTTATGTTCTTACCACTGAGACACAATACCTGACACCCACAACTCTAAGGAGGAAAGGTTTATTTTGGTTAACAGTTTGAACAGGTTTCAGTTCATAATTGGCTGGCTCCAGGCAGGGCAGAGTATGAGAGGGGCATTGCAGAGGAGAAGGAGCTCATGGCATGACAGCAAGAAGCAGAGAGAGCTCAAGAGAGAGGGAGGAGATTGACTCTTACGGGAGATGTGCCCAGTGACTCACCTCCTCCAACCAAGCTTCAACTCCCAAATCACATTTTTCTATAAGCTCATCAATGAACCAATCCATCACTGATGGATATCATGCCTCATGATTCAATCTCCTCCCCAAAGCCCTGTATGAGCCCATAGGATGTGGGGGGGAATCTACATATAAACCATAACATTTATCACTAGACCCTTTGTTGGAAAAAATGCTTTTAGTGCCCTTCAAATTATGGATACATGCTTTACTTGCCTTTCTTTTTTGTCTCTCTGTAGATAGTAAAGAAAGGGGTCTGCACTTGACAATAATTGCCAGTAATCCTGGCACTTGGGATGCTGAGGTAGGAGGATCTCCATAAGTTCGAGGCCAGCTTGGGTTACATAGTGAATTCAACATATGTCTGAACTACGTAGTATGATCTTGTCTCAAACAAAACAACAGACTTGAGGACAAAGCAAAAGTTTGTGAGTTGTCTGTTGCACACATCACAAAACATGAGAATGGTGCACTTGAGGTTTATAGCAAGTGGCTGCTGTCCTGTGACTGTAACACTCCTCCCCCACCTCCCCAGCATACCTGGTATTCACAGTCCTAGATTGGATAGATAGATGACTACATTTCTGATTTGAAGTCAACTGGCCATTTCCCTCTGTAACCCTGAGAATACTATTGTCTCTCAGAGTCAAGGTTCAAGTTCAGGGTTCAGTTTACTCCCTGCTTCTCATTGTGTCATCATTGGAGTATTTATTTGTATTAAATGGGAAAACATCAATAATTGTAACTGAGTTCTATACTTAAAGAATCTACTCTCTGAGAAAAAACCTGGTTAATCATCCATTCTTCTTTTTTAAATAATTTTATTGGTACATTTTAGATACATAATATAATGACATCCATCATTAGAGATTTCCACCTTTACATAATATATCTTGGTTCTCATTTTTTCCCCATTTCCCTATGCTCCCTTCAACCCCTCCACCCTCCCTATTTACAAAGACTGTGTTCCCATTTTTTCATTTTCCCCTGTTAATTCCATTCCCTTTTTCCTTTCTTTTACCCCTCCCAATTCCCTTTCCCCTTTGCCCCTTTTCTTCCTATTTCACATTATCTATTATACATTTTGATCCTTATTTACACTTTCAGTTTCTCACACCAGAGAAACTGTTCAGTATTTACACGTGTGTACTATTTATTTCACTTAAGAGTATCACCTCAATGTGCATCCATTTAGCTATAAATGCCACTAATTTCTCATTTTTATGGTTGACTGGTACTCCATTTTATTAAAAAAAAAACACACATTTTCTTTATTCAGTGTCTATTTGATGGGCAATTGGGCTGTTTCCATGTTTTGGCTATTACAAATTGTGGTGCTATGAACATGGGTGCACATATATCACTGTGGTATGATTCTTTTAATGCTTTGGGGAAGATCCCCAGCAGGGGAATAGCTGATTCAAATGGGACCTCTAGTCCTAGTTCTTTGAGGTATCTCCATACTGATTTCCACAGAGGTTGCACCAGTCTACACTGCCACCAGCAGTGGAACAGAGTCCCTTTATCCCCACAGCCCCAC
>NW_004624827.1:3901205-3922781 GCF_000247695.1 Heterocephalus glaber | reverse complement strand
ATTGTAGGCTGTCTCTTAGTTCTGTTGGTGGTTTCTCTTGCAATGCAGAAGCTTTTTAATAAGATGAGATCCCAGTTGTTGATTCTTTGTGCCAGTTCCCGTGCTACTAGGGTTTTGTTCATAAAGTCTTTTCCTATGCCAATGTCTTCAAGAGTTCTACCGAACTTATCTTTCAGCAAATTTAATACTTCTTTCTTAATATTTAGATCTTTAATCCACTTCGATCTTAGTTTAGTGCATGGTGATAGGTATGGGTCTAGTTTTAATCTTTGGCAGGTTGATATCCAGTTTTTCCAATACCATTTATTAAATAGGCTACCTCCAATTAGGGTGATTGGCTCCTTTGTCAAAGATGAGGTGGCTGAGTATGTCTGAAGTTTTTTCTTGCATCTTCAATCTATTCCACTGATCCTCGGGTCTGTTTCTCTGCCAGTACCATGCTGTTTTTTGGGAAACTTTGATTAATTCTTGAAATTTAGTCCAGAAGTCTACCATAAATTACTATGCTGTATAAGAAGTTATCCCCAAATTTAACAACTTCAAAACACATTTATTATTTCATAATTCCTGAGGACCAGAAACCTGGGAAGAGCTTAGCTAGAGCCTTGGCTTCACATCCTTTTAATTTCTTTTTAACTTTTGGATTTGCTTTACTCCTCCCCAGTTGAATTCACGTCTATAAAAACTGATGTCCTTTACATTCTGAATCTCAAATCTCCAACAGTCAAGAAAATATAGTTATATGTAAAGTATATATTTCATATTTACTTGCCATAGAAAGCAGAATGGAGAATAATACTGTGGTATTTAAGAAAATGCTGTTTTAAAATGTTAATTAGGCACTTCTTTTAAAGGATATATAGCTTTTTAGATGTTAAATCCTTTGAAGGTTATTTTAGAAGGGATGTGAAGTGACTAGTTTACTTAAGATTTAGTGAAGAGTAATTTGTCAGTAATCTCAAAAATCCAAGCCAGGAAAGGATCATTTTCTCTCTTTTTTCTCCATGTGCTCATTTCCTCCTTAAGGAAGGCCCGATGCAGTAAGAGGATACATTTCACAAACTTCCAACACAGGTTTATGAACTGTCAACTAAAGGCACCACCTCTGATGTGGATGGTTTCATTCAATCCATGTTCTACCCACTTTATATCTTCTAGATCATCTTTTATAATGGTAATCAAGTGGCTAAGGCCTTCCTGTTGTTGTTTCAAATGCTGTTTGATCTCAGGTAACAGATCTGCATCTATGTAATATCTTTCTTTAGATCTGACTGCTCCAAAATGGTTCTGTATCCTGATTTGGGACATGTTTGTTTAATCGGCCCTTGAATTGAGTAGGTGCATTTAATTCAGACTGAATTGTATCTAGCTGAACTCATAACTGCTCTTCATCAGCTTGGATGCCATAACCACTCTTCCTTTGAATTTTCTGTTTGAGTAGGACCTGTAAGTTTCTATAGGAAAGATCCATAAGTTTCCTCTTGTATTGTGCAATTTTGGCCATACTTGTAGTTTGATTCTTTTGTAGCTCACTAATGTCTTCAGGTATGATATCTAATCTGGTCTGATGCTGCTTAGGCATCTGATCTTGAACTTTCAGTCTTTGGAGAAGTTCTTTAAAGCCCCCATGGGTGCAGGAATTAACTTTTCAGAATCAGGGTTATCCACCTTGGCTTGTTCCCAAATAATAGGATCAACACCAGCAGAAGGATTCTGTAAAAGCTGCTTGATCTGTGCAGGAGAAAGTTGTGTTCTAGTCATAGAAAGGGTTACACCAAGTTGCTGTAGTTGTGTCTTTATATTAGCTTGTTCAAAATGGGCATGTAGTATTGTAGCTGGAACTCTTCTTGAGGTACCATTTGGAGAATGCTCAACAACATAAATAACAACTTCTGTCTGATCATCTGGCAATGTTTTAATGCCCTCTACATTTACAGCAAGGGTCTGATTTCTTCCCAAAATTTTTGCAACGATTCTATCAACTGCTGTTGCTGGCTTCGAATATGTTTCTTTTTTGTTGAAAAATAAAACCACTAGCCCATCTTCATCTTTATTATTGGGCATACAACTATAACCTAGAGCCTTAAACTGGCAAAAGGGATCTTTCTTGTGTGAATTCCACTGGTGGCATATTTTTGTTGAAATATCCTTTTCCTGTTCCCCAGAAAGCCTGCAGTTGATTCCATGTTGCTAAAATAGCATCTCTCTCATCTCCCAATAGTGTTGGAGCAGAAAGAGCACTCGCAGTAGTTATCAACTGGTTGGACTGGGCAGGAACTTGTGTAGGCTGACTGAAGAGACCACCTAATGTAGATTGTTGCTGTTGCTGTGTATTAAATTCTCCAAATCCCAGTCCAGTTCCCAAACCAGAGCCTAAATCAGTACTAGTTCCCATTGTTGTGCCAAAACTGGTACCAAATCCAAAACTTTTGTTCTGAGTACCACCAAAGAATCCAGTAGTGCCTGTGTTAGTGGGGGCAGAAAAGCTGAATGCAGAGCTTGCAACTGTAGATGTTGTCCCAAATCCTCCAAACCCACCCTTTTCAATGATGTTATCTGACAAATTAAATTGTTCTTTGAGAATTTCCAAAAAATCCAATAAAGAACTGGAGATTCTTTAATTACATTATATAGAATGTATCCTAATCTGGCAAGTTCACCGCAGGTGCTGCAGTGGCTGCAGCAGTGCCTGAGATACCTGAGGGAGTCTCAAAATTGAAGGCCATGTCGCAGGAGCAGAGGACCAAAGCACTGCTCTCACGATGCGACGCTCAGCGCACACTCATGCTTCACATTCTTAATAGGTGTCAGCCCAGACTCCACAGTTTCATTTGAAGCCTCAACTTAGAAATGATCAATCTACTTCCAAGTTCATGCATCCTTTGTTGGTAGAATTCAGTAATGCAGAGGTGGTTGAAACAGCTTCCTCTCCTTGCTGGCTGTTAGTTCCTGCTATTCTTAGTTCCTGGAGACATGGGCCTCCCCAACATAGAAGCTTAGTTTTTCAGTGTGAAAGCCAAGAAAGGCAATAAAGAGTGTCCTTGCAAGATAAGGACCTAATTACTAAAGTCAGAGTCTTGTTTACCTGATCAAGAGAGTAACATCTCCGCTCGTTGGTTGTATTTTATTGGTTAGAAGCAAGTCTCTAGATGCAATTCATACTCAAGTGGAGGTGTAATTATGCATGGAAAGGAATTTAAAGAGATAAAGTGATTGAGGGTCAATTTAGAATTCTTCATATGGCAGAATTTAATTTTAAAAGGCTTGTGGATGATCCATGAGAGAAAAATAAAAGTTTCTTGGTACACTACCCATTTTTATCGATCTTTTAAGTTTACTTTAGAACTTTGTTAAAACCTCAAATGACAAAAATATTTTTAATTTCCATCTAGTTATGATCCAAATGAGCCATTACATATTCCTTTTGCCAGTGTGTTGGCACTCATTTGTATTTCCAGCTACTTGGGAGGCTGAGGCAGGAGGATTGCAAGTTTGAGGCCAGCCTGGGCTATAAAGTGACATCCTGTTTCAAAACAAAAACAAACAAAACAAAACAAAAATATTTCCTTTTGATCTAGGATCAGTTGACTAAGGGTAACTAATGATCTTTGAGCACTTATTAGATCCCAGCTACTATATATCTATGATCTCATTTAATTCAACAGTCTATCAGATTAATACTCTATAAAAGCAAAACCTGAGCACATCATTCAGAAGGGCCTTAATGTAGCAGATACTGCTGTAATGAATAGATCTAAACAATAAATAGACTCAATATAATAGAAATTTATTCCTTGTGTACCTGTCATTCCAGTATCTACCCAGGTTGACAAGTATTCGGGGTGAGGCAGAATCAACCTCAAATTTTTACTCACAGGATTAGGCTCCTAGTGGCCTTAATATACTTAACATATGGCTTCAAAGGTTGCTATTAGAGTTTCCAGGAAAGCACAGAGCTAATATGTAGACAGTTCTTTTGCACCTAGCCTGAAAGTGACACATAGTACTTCTGCTCCCATTCGTTTTGTTAAAACTCCATCACTTGTCCATTCCTTATTGCAAAAGAAGCTTAGAAATACAATCTAGTTCTATAGCTCAAGAAGGAACAGAAAATTTATTGAGGTGGGTGAACAGGTGTCAGTTACTACATAGTGTAACAGTCAAGATTCCAAAAGAGCCTGACATCATTTAGGTTGAAAGGTGTATGTGCTAGAATGTAGTTCACCTATATACATGCTGGTGGTCTGGGTATTTTTAGCTCCAAGTTCACTTAGTATTAGTCAAAATCACAGTGCAGTAACCTCTGCCAAAAGCCAGAGTACAAGAAGGTCATGGGCCTAGCCCCACCTTAGGATAGCTTCATTTAGGAAATGTTGTACAGCCATTTGTTTTGGCCTGTAACAGCTTTCAAAAAGTTTTCATGAAGCCACAACTAAATGTCTAGCTGGAGAAACAATTTGAGAGTTTCTGGTGCACAAATCAGTATAGGTGTGTATATGTGAGAATAGAAAACCTAGGGGCATATTCATCTCATTCATGATATTAAATATAGGTTTTGGGGAACTTCATGGTTCTCATTTGGGAATTATCCAGTGTACTGTGATGTATTTAAGTTAAGAAGTAAATCAGGAATTTCAACAAATTCGGTGTCCTCTCAGCTTACTCCAGAAAGAACAGCTATCATTAAGAAATCAATAATAAATGCTGGCGAGGCTGTGGGGAAAAAGAAACACAAAATTTGTTATATTTTCAGGATTCAAATTTCTCTGGAATTTCTTCTTTTTTATCAGTTGCTATGAACATAAATCTGTCTTGGTGGTGGTTGTACACAGCATAAATATGACACACATCTTCCCTCACTGACATTGGCCGTATTTGCCTCCATTAGTGATTCACTGAGCATAGTTTTTACATCCAAAAGTAACTCAATGGCCTTCTTTCTCTGGCTTCATGTTTATCATCAAGTATTGAAATCATTGCTTCACCTCTCCCAATTCACATTCACCTATTTATTATCCAACATCCATAGAATATTGATCAGAAATAACAGGGAACTTAGGAGAATAATCCTGCTGACAAACAATTTTACTACTCTCTTATTGTCAAGAACACACACAACTCATTGCATTTCTCTATTCCATAGTTGCAGCCTTTTTCCCCACACTAACACTCCATGTTCCAGTTGTTACTGTTAGAAACTGAATGAATCAAAAGGCTTTTCTGGTGGATCCTGACAATCTCTTGTGGAGGGATCAAAATTTGTACCAGCATTGTGTTATCCACTATTAAGCTAATAGGAGATCATTTGGTGTGTGTGCGGGGGAGTGTGGGGATACTCTCCTGTTTGACTAATTACCCACCTTGCCAGAAAACTACTCAAAATTATGAAGGTCATCATTTCTGAACTTTGTGACTCCTGTTATATAAGTCTAGATATTAATTTGTCCCGTGTTTCCTTGATACTCAACTAACCTTCCACTGTCTGCCTCTTTCCTCCACTCATTTGGTCGTTCATTCAAAGTAGAAGGTTTGGATATTTCAGATAAGATGTGATGAACTCTCGAACACATGATGTTCAATTTTAGTAACAGTATAATGAACTCAGCTCAATCTAAGCAATGGAAGCAATTCTCTTGGAGAGTCTAACTTTCCTTGGTGAAGCCTTAGTTAGTCTACGGCACTTTTGATACAGAGGCCTATAGTAATATTTACATTAACTTGGTCTTAATGGTTAATAATCAATAATAAGTTAATTTAAATTATTTGGCCTCAATATCTTTTTTCTAGCCAAGAAGACAATCAAATACATTCATGAAAATTATTTTCTCTTTCGATCACAAGCTCACTGGATCTTCACTCTAAGCTACTGGCTTTCTTACCAGGTTGTACTTCTGATTCTTCTTTTTGAATGAATTTTCTTATTTTCCACCACAGATCTGGACTTGTTGTTTCATGGTTTTTTTCTTTTTAACTTGAAATTGCCTGACCTATACTGTGGGACTTTGCTTATTCCCATACCTGACCCTGGCTGTCAGTCCAAATTGCTCAGCCAAAACAGTAGCTAGCTTATCACTTGGTGTAAAATATACTGTTAAACTTCCCTTTTATGTGTCAATGCTAATGTACAAAACCCAGAACAGTTTCCATAATGCTAATAACTAGAAATATTCTTTACAGTCTGCATGACCCCGGGAGGAATTTACATGACCAAAGTAAAGGAGCCCTAAGGCAGATCATCAGGGCTAGGCAGGAACAAAGAGGGACATTTCCATCCAATCCCACTGTGTGTTTGTGTCAAAAACTTGATGTCTTAACAGAGAAGACTCTATGTGCACCTCTCTACTATGCCAAAGGTACTTTCTGAGGTGGGTAGGACCATTACACACTCCTATCAACAACAGAACCTTTCTTTCAACATCTATTTGGAGAATAGTTTCCAAGGACATTACTGAGCCAATCACAAAAAGGCATGAGCAGAGCAGTATTTCCTCTTGTGTTTGTAATTTAGCAGCAGGGAAGCTTGGAGATAGGAGCAAATGTGCATGGAATGCACTGTCAAATTCTAATGTTTCCAAGCAGAAGATCACAGAACTTTTTGAAATCTTTGGTGAATTACTGGACATAATTTGGTGTGGTCAGATGATGAGGCAGTGGAAAGAGACCCTTCATCCAGTAGCAAGTAAAAGAGATGGAATTACATTATTTTCAACTGCCTGGACTTGGTTTCTTAACAATTGTATAACCTTAGGCAAGTCGCCTAATCTCCCTGTGCCTCAGTTTCCCTATAAATTTTTGTAAGATTTAAATGTCTGAACTCATTAAACATTTAGAATGGTTCCTGGCACACAGTAGTCACTGGGCAACTGTCAGTTATTGTTATTACATAATTAATAACTGGACTCAAGCAATTATGAAAAAGATCAGGTTTTTGACTTAATAAATTCAAGTAAATACAAATAGCACTTTAGTAAGCAGTGGGAGTAATCAAGAAAAACACTCACATCCTGAATTCTGGCAAACTATCCTCATAGTCATCTTAAATAAGCATGAGAAACACATTTTCATATACAAAAATACCCATATATAGGCCAATGTAAGCACACACTCACAGGAAGCCTATAAAAAGAATCCACATCATATGCTAAGATAAAAAAACACTTGAAGGAAAGCAGATATAAACTTTTGAGAGATTTGCTGCAGTGAACAGAAGTATTTTGGTGAAAACCAGTTTTGTACTTATTATTAAATGGAAGAACATGAATGCTGAAAGAGGGTATGAAATATTAAACAAGACAAAATAGTCTCAGGTGAAAGAGATGCTGAATGAATAGCAGGCAGATGTAAAAGAGAGTGGAATGAAACAATGAACTAAAATATCTGAATACATAGGAGCTTTACAAACAAAAAGACTAAAATCAATACTACATAAAATTAAATCAATGATTAAGGAAATCTTAAGAAATTTGCTTAGAACTAAGAGCATAAAGACAAAAAGATGAAAAGATAAGAAGAAAGAATAAAGTGTGAAATAGAAAGATGTTAAGTTGCATCCATGACCAACTGGTATTTTAGAAGAAGAGATTAGACCAGTTGAGACAATAGCTATAATCTTTTAAATAAATAGGCCATAGAGGGGGAATCATTTCTTTTTAACCTGGAGAAAGACACTACTTTACAGATGGAAAGCTTCTGTTACATAACAGATATTAAAATTAATCTTAAAATATATGTATATTATTTGTCTAAATAAAAGAGTTAGATTTATTCTAGAAGACAGTAACCAATTAGTACCCCATCTTAGATGTTAAAGATAGAAAATTCCCTGCTGGGGATTTAGCTTAGTGGTTTTGCCACCTGATGTACAAGCGCAAGGACCTGAGTTCAAGCCCCGGTATCAAAAAAAAAAAAAAAGAAAATTCCATTTTATGGTGTCTGAGAAATTATTGTGTAATCTTGCATTCTCCAAAATTAGTTGACCATGAACTTACTTTTTAAAAATAGCACTAATTAGGGACAGGGATTTAGCTCAGTGTATCCAGCACCTGCCTTGCAAGCGCACAGTCCAGAATTCTATCCCCGGTACACCGCCCCCCCCAAAAAAATAGCACTAATTAAAAGTCTGCAAAGGATGTGCATCATATTATAGAGTTTGATAAACACAAAGCAATTATATGTTGTGGACATTGAGGGGGTTAACATAAAATACCTTTACAAAAGTTGTAGATGAAAGAAAATAAATAAAAAAGGCTTACCTGTATTGGCCATCTAGGGCTTCCAAAAGAAAGTACCACAGACTGAGTGGCTTAAAAGAAATTTATTTTCTCACTGTTCTGGAAGCTGAAAGTCCAAAGTCAAAGTGTCATCATGATTACTTTTTTCTGAGGGCCTGTCTCCTTGTCTTATAGCAGGCTATCAGATGATCTTCCCTTTACTTGTGTCTGGTTTCTAATTTTTATACATAAGGTCACCAATCATGTTCAATTAAGTCTATACCAATACATTCATGTTAGCTTAATTACCTCTTTAAAGTCCCTTTCTACAAACACAGTCAGATTCTTAAATACTTTAAGTTAGGACTTCAATACTCAAATTTGGAGGAGAGGAGAACAGTTCAGCCAATGACACTACCAAAAGAAAAAAAATCATCAAGCTTTTCTTGTGTTTAAGAGAACAAAACAAAACCTGGCATTGGAATAATTTCCTATAATCCCAGTACTTTGGGAGTATAAAACTGGAGGATTACAAATTCTAGCCCAGCTGGACAATTTAGCAACTTAGTAAGACTTTGTCTCAACATAAAAACTAAAACAAGTACTGGGGATGTAGCTCAGTGTAAAGGCCTTGGGTTCAATCCCTAATACTACAAACAAAACAAAACAAAAAACAACCCCAGTAAATATCTATATCTAATTATATTTATATAGATATATATCTACATATCTCACTCTTTCTATTTTATATGCTGATATAGATAAATAAATATATCTACGTACTTGGATCTGGACTTCCAAAGCAATAAAGTACAGGAGTAAATGGGAATTAAAATTATCGACTTTGGCTCTTATTTTAGTTGTATCAATAGGGATAAGTTAATTCTTGATGCTTATAACTAGTATATATTTGTTCTTTTTCCTTAAATTTATACATTTGTAGAAGTAAAAATAAGTGTAATCTCTAAATTGCAAGAGAAAATAAAGAAAGCATATTTCACTTAAATTAACAGTTCTCAAATTTTTGGTAGTCTTTTATACTCTTAGAAAATATTGCAGACTCAATAGAACTTTTGTTTATGTGAGTTATATATGTCAACATCTACCATATTAAGCATCAAAACTAAAACTTTTTAAAGTGTAGTATTAGGTAATGCTACATGACCTCTGTTAGCCATTGGAGGAATAATATAATCATTTGTCATATAGCCTCTGGAAAACTTCCACTGTGCACTCATGAGAAAATGAGATCAAATAAAACAAAAGGCTTAGTAGTATCATGAAAATAGCTTTGGCTTTGTGGACCCTTTAAAAGGGTCATAAGATCTTCCAAGAATTGCTAAATCATTCATTGAAAACCGCTGATTTAAATAAAAACATTTAAAAAATAGGAAACACCAATAAAGTCACATAGAAATTTTAAAAGCGTATCAAACTTTGTCTTGTATAAGGCATTATAAAAAAGATTGAGTGAAAATTGAATAAGAAGCATCTGCATATGGATCTCCTTTCATCCTCTAAAGAGCTTGGCCTTAATCTCCATTCTAAAACCTAAAGGACACTGTCAAGTGTCATGTTTGCTGACTGCAGGTGATAGTCCCCCAAAGCTATTCTTTCTTAAGTGTTTCTCCTCCCTCAGTCTGTGATACTATTTTCTGCCAGTTCTCCTCATATTTATTTCATGATTGATTTCTTTTGTGCCATTGTTTGGCTGTTTTTGTTTGTTTATTTATTCAGTCTTTTCACTGTACCATTAGATGTTCTACTTCTTGTCCTTCTCTGATTTCTATTTTTCACCCTCCTCTTTTCACATAATCTTTAGGTCATCCTCTGCACTCTCCTGGTTTAAAAATGCTTTTTTAATGATATGTCCCCAAATTTTAAATTTAGATATTGCTATATAAATGAGTACATATTTTATAAAAGTTTTTATATCTTATGTATTTTTATGTTTATATATCTAATTGCTTACAGAATAAGCCTGCTAAAATATAAAACATGCCTTTTGAATTCAATATATTCAAAACTATATCAAAAATTTTCCTCCCCTCAAAAAAAAAGAGGTTGAGAATCTAATCTGAAAATACAAAATCCTAATGATCTAAAATCTAAAACCTTTTGAGGGCATACAAATTGCCACAAGCCTGATGATTCAATGTACAAAAATTTTCTTTTATACACAGAATTATTAAAAATATTGCATAAAATTGCCCCTAGATTATGTGCATAAAAATATACATTGAAACATAAATGAATTTCACATTTAGACTTGGGCTTCCTTTCTGAGATATCTCATTATATATGTGCAGTAATTCCAAAATCCCAGAGAGGCGGAGACACTTCAGGTCTTAAGCATTTCCGATAAAGGCACAGTACTAATCACTCATCTGTCCTGTGTATTCCACTTCCCAGTTATTTTGCAAGTCTGTTCTCTGCTATTACTCTTTATTAGTGGTGGCCTAATTAGCATTTTTCCATATCTTTTCTCTACTGTTGCAAAACTTGCTTTTGTGGTTTTCTACCCATCAATTTAGACTTGTCTCTGACTACCTTTCATCTATATCTGAAGCAATCCTAAAATGCTAAAGCTGCCATTTTAACTGAATCTCTAGTCTTCATCTCCAACACAGCACTCGTGTGACACACAAGTCCTACAGTGACCTCTATGGTGTAATCCCTGGACATTCTGCTCTGCGAGCTTAACACAATTGCCATGTACTAGGCTCCCTGTACTATGCTTCCAAAGTTTTCCACTTAATATTTGTCCTTTAAAATTCATCTCATGTTTTATCTCCTCTGAAGACAGCAAACTGTTGTAGTCAAATGTTTCTCTATAAGTGTCTCACTATACATGTGTCCTTTATTTGAAATTCCATCTTAAGCCTGTGAGAAACAAAGTGTAGATGGTATGACATTTTTACATGTGAGACATCTAAATCTTTCTGAGATTGGGTGATTTGCTCAGTGTTTAAAAATCAGATATTTATATTGTTGGTTGGAGTGCAAATTGGTAGTTTTATGGGACATAATATGTAGATTCCTCAAAAAATTACGGTGACAACTACCATATGAGTCAGCAACCCCACTTCTAGTTATATAACCAAAGGACACAAAGTCAGTAACTGGAAGTGAGACCTCCACCCCAGTGTTTATGGCCACATTATTCACAATAACCAAAATAAGGAAGCAACCAAAGCCTTTGATGACAGATAGATAAAGAAAATGCAAGGTGTATCTGCATATAAAATCAAATATTTTCAATGTTAAAGAGAAGGAAATGTCATTTGGGAGAACATGGCTACACCACAAGGACATTGTACTGTGTGATGTCACTCATATATGGAATGGTGAAAACAGTCACAGAAAGAAGCAGAGTAGAGTGGTAGTTACTTGAGGCTGAGGGGCAGGGACATGGATGAGGTTAGCCAGTGGGTACAAGGTTTCAGACATAGAGGTTGAAAAAGTTCTGGAGACCTAATGCACAGCACGGTGACCATGACAAGTAATACTGCATTGTGTTCTTAAAGTCAGCTCAGAGGGTGGATTTTATTTTATTTTATTTTATTTTATTTTATTTTATTTTATTTTTGGTACCAGGGATCGAACGCGGGTCCTTGCACTTGTGCAGCAGGCGATGAAACCACTGAGCTAAATTCCTGGCCCTCAGGGGTAGATTTTAAATGAACTCGGCACAAAGACACACAGGTAACTATAAGATGTGGTGAATGTGTTCATTAGCTTAATTGTGATAATATTCATATGAATGCATATATCAAAACTTCATATTTCATACCTTTTTATCAATTATACCTCAAATAAACAAGGGGAATGGAAAAGAGAGGGAGGCATTTACCAGATAAAACACACTAACTTATAAATATTCCAAATTTGCCCTAGGTCCCAAGCTCATAACGACCGGCGTGTGTGAGATGAATCCCCTGGCCAAAGGCAAGAAACTGGTCATTTCTACTTGTTTTCATTTTGTACTTCAGTACATGTGGGTATAGACTTATAAATATTTAACAAGTGCCTCAGATAATACAGAGTTCTGATTGAAAACATTTGTCCATTTGCTATTTCTGTAATGTAAATACTCCTGCTATGGTCAATTTCAAAGTACTCATCTGATGTCATGGAATATAGAGTTTGGAAGAGATGCACATGATGAGCTTTCCTTATCCAGGAAAAGTTAGCTTTAATTCATCACTCGAAGTAAAGGAATAAAAATAGCCAGAAAGGCAAACAGTGGTCCAGCGTTTGTCTCAGCATTCAAGGAACCATTAAAACTGCTTCTCATTTGTTTCACAACATTGTATTGGAATTGCTAACCAGACAAATTTACTTCTTTTCACTTAAGATTTTAGAATCATCTCATATCAGAGTAATTACTCAGTTATAAACTCTCCTAAGTCACATCTTGGTGCTATTTTTCCCCTGTGGTACTGGAGATGGAGCCCCAGGACTTTATACTATGCTGCATTCCCAGTCCTTTTACAATTTTTATTTTGAGACAGAGTTTCACTAAGTCACAAAGTTGTGATCTTCCTGCCTCATCCTCCCAGAGTACATTTTTC
Source organism: Heterocephalus glaber (assembly GCF_000247695.1). The sequence continues at coordinate 3,909,997 of NW_004624827.1, read as the reverse complement.
GGTCTGCAATTTACTGCACCCTAAATCACACAGAGATGTTTACCCATTTCTCATTTTCACCGTACATAAAAGGAGACAACAGAGGACCTGATATACTTATTGGAATCCTTGACTAAGGATTGAGAAAGCTACATTTATCAGTATAGCTTAGTCCTCAGGTCACGTCCAGGAAGGATGTCCAGGGCTTTAGTCGGTCTCTATTCAGATTTTTCTCTGACCTTATCAAATGCATATGCCACCATTTTCAGAAGGTCAGCTTTCTAATTTCTCTACAATTCTGTGACATGAATCCTTGCTGGCATGGTTGAGTGACCTGATATTGCTGAGAAGTCAGGAAGACAATGTCCTATAGTTTCGCTGTCACCTCTGTAGAAATCTCAGTGCATTGAGCATGGATCCTTTATCTGCTTAGGGAGCTTGAGAGAATTCTGGTTGCTTTCTCATTTTTCTTGTGAAATTGCCAGGATAAATTAATTTTGAGCTGACTGGCCAGAGGCTGTTAAATCCATTACAAACATGAGTATATATCTGAATAGTCATGGGCTCCCAACCGGGGTGACTGGTTAAACAGTCTGCCTAAAACAATACCATCACTTGTTGTGTTCGTGACCTAAGCATCATTGTACCACTTTGCATTTACTGGAAGAAAATATCCAAATGCCTGTACTGATACTGTATTGTTAAACTGCCCAGTGCCCTAGACATGTATTTAGTATGACTTAGCAGAGTGTAATTGGTTAGCTACAAGTCTTTTCGTATGTGAGACACTAGTGCTCAAACTTCACAAAACACAAGGAAGAGTTGCCTGTTGAACTCTTCAAAGATCTTCGGTGATTAGAAAAACCCTCCTCTACTGACATGTGGAGAAAGTGACAATGCTGCAAAGCACCAGCTCTTGATTAGAAAGGCATGATCCTCCTCCTCCTTCTCATTTTCATACTTTCATACCCTCCTCCCATGTACCACAGCTTCAAAACAGTCACTCGGGGACTGGCTTCTAGATTTTTCTGTATTGAGTTTGACAGTTGAGGCTTAATGATAAGTAACCTGCCTGCAGCAGAAATAACTTTATCTTGTGCAATATGGTAAGCCTTTGCCCTGGTGGTAGAAGGAGTGAGAGAAATAGTATTGATTAAAGAATTTTATATAAATATGTTGCAGCATGGGTGCCACAATTACACACTATGCTTATAATATGGCAGCAGCACCTAAGATTCACTATAACATTTTTTGTATCCATAACATTTGCTACTCGGCACATTTAAAAGGGAAGAGAAAAATATTAAAAATAAAACTGAGCTGGAATGCATACAGTTCATTTTGCTGTCTTTCTAAAAACAGCCCCTGAAAGAGGGATTTAAGTGTAAGTAGTTTATGCGAGAAGCAATCCCAGAAAGCACAGTGTAAGCATAAACAAGTGAAAAGGCAAGGGGGAGGGCACAAAGAAGATGTGTTAATGGATGGATTATTACTGTGAGTCCTATCTACCTAGAAATCCTTGGAAAGACAATGTAAACCTATCTCTAAAGTAGAAGCTTGAGTACTTAGTTATTTTCTTTCACTCATCAGTTTAATGTAGCTCTTATATGTTTTAAAAATAAGACAGTTTGGGCCTGCTCTGAACATCGGGTACATCTGACCTCAGGCAGAGAGATACACTGGTGCTCATGGTGGGAAGTTATTGTATATGTAGTAACTGCATCCAAATTGCAAGTGGACCTTGCAATGGGCTGAGATGATAGGACATATTCTGATATGATCTGCTACAACACAACTGGTTGAAGCATGGTTGGTATCTAGCAACAAGAAACCAAAAATACAACTAAGGAATCCAAAAGCAAAAACTATGTGTGCAAAGCAAGAATTCATGGCAGCCACTAGTAAGCCACCTAAACCCACCCTGCCTTCTCCCTCTCAGGAGATTCCCTGATCTCATACTAAACTCCGCTTTACCTATAGGCACATGGGCCATGCGTCCTGGTTCTCCATTCCCTAGACCCAGCCATGCACTTTTCTTAAAGAGTTGAACATACCTGCCCTGTTTCCAGTTTCCTCAGAGATATACTGCACTTTAAAACTGACCTGTTATTGTTAGCTAAACTCCTGTGTACTAGAAGACTATTGAGAAGCACATTATTTCACCCAAAGACATTTATAATGTTCCAGGCCACAAATAGATACTTCCTGCACTAAAGGAATAAGTAATGGTACACTTCTAGATAAAATGGTGGATTGATGGAAGAGGAATTTGGATGGATAGGAGAAGTCTTAATTACTGTGAGATTAGCTTCCCCTTCAAGGGTTTAAGAAACATATCTCCATTTTGAGAGTCATAATGAAAAGTATTACACTGAAATCTCTGAGAAGCCCAGCTTTAAATATACCTATGTATTATTTAACTTAGTTTGCTTAAAGTGTTTTACCAAACAACCCTTTAAGCAATGTTTTACCTGTTTTCTTCAGTACCTCTTAAAATATAATAGTTGACATATGCAAATAAGTATATGCAACATATAAAAATAAACAATAATAATATATTAAATATTTGTGAACCCACCACACAATCTATTAAGATAAATTTTGCCAGAATTTTGGCTTGCAGCTATAAGTTCTTCATTTCTCCTATTTACCTCCAGAAATAACTAACTTCATGCTGAATTTTGTATTTATCATTAGTTTATTTAAAAGAATTATATTTAGCACATATAATACATGAATAAATAATATATTGTCCAGTTGAGATGTATGAAAACATAATGTGCACTAATCAGGGATTTGTGATGTTTAAATTTTATTTTTCAATATTACATTCCTAAGATCCACCTATATGGTTACATATAACATGTAACTGCAGAGCATTTCTTTTCACTGCTGCAAAAAAATCTATTGTAAACATATTAGAACTTATCTTTCCATTCTCTAATTGATATACATTTGAGATTTTTCAGTCTTTTACTATTATGAGCAATGCTCTAATAATTTTAGCACCTGTTTCCTGATGTGTATGTGTAAAAGGAAATACTTAGGTCTATGAATGATGATTTATGCACCAAGATGTAGCTAGGTAGGAAAATGTTTGGTTTGCAAGATATGGACTAGTATTTTCAGAACTTGGTGGAAAGGAGCCAAGTTATTATCCATTATTTAGCATGCTGAGTTCCACTAGAAAGCAGGAGTGATGTTTGCCATAAGAAATATCAAAGAATAAAAGAAGGCAAGCTTCCACAACAAAGTCAGTGTTGTAGCTGACCATATTCAAAGGATAGATGTCCTCTCTGTGAGAAAAATAAGCACAGTTATTAAAACAAAACAGAAAACAAGAGGAAAAAAGTGTATTTTTCTCCCAAAAGGTGATATTCAGAAAAAAAGGAGTTAAGGGCACATGTTTCCTCAAACTCTTCTGTGATTCTTTCTTGTCTCCATCTCCAAGCTTTGGATTATTTGTAGCTTTCTAGAGGGGGCAATATACACAACTCACAATAGTTGAAGACACTTGGATGGATAGACCAGCTTGTTAGAGATAAACATAGGCAAATAATAGTTTCTTAGATAAAACTAGATTTTCCCCATGTCATCATTTCTGTTTTTATGTAAGGCAACCTAGTCTTCAGTGTTGGCTCTATTACCAGGATGATTTTGAACAGGTATCACTTAGGCTAAAAATAAATGGCTGTTCTTTGTTGACTTTTTCAGTCCCACCATGTTCTTTGTGATGTGGTCATTTTATATGGACATATATTCATGTGAGATACACTGGGATTGTGATTAACTTGTATTCTTCCATCAGAGTTGCTCTGTATTGATGTGGATTTGCAGTCCAAGTAGCCTACTATTGTGAAATAATAGCTAGGTCATAAAGATGAATTTTTGCCAATATTGTTTTTATAAGGTTTAGTATGCTATACTCTATGACCTAGATAATTATCTGAAGTTACTAGGGGAGCATCAACTGCCTTTAGCTACTAACAACTCTTTATCATTATGGCTATAATGGACCTTGAGATTGTCCCACGTTAGACACTTTTTCAACAGCAAATCATGGTTTGTAGACTCCTACTGAGACAGAAGATTGGATAAAGCAGCAAGTGAGCCTGACTACTGGGGTGAAGATTTGTTCATAAAATTTACGATGATATTGATAGCGTTTTTTGTATTTCACAAAGCGAAATTATGGAACTTTAGTTCATCCCTTAAGTAGTAAGTGCAAAGTACACCCTCCTTAGAAAGAGGTCGCGCTGTTATAAAGATAGATATGCATGTACCGCTGTAATATTATGTCCTTAACTCTTTGGGGAAGATACATAGAAAGGGAATAGCTGAGTCAAACAGTTTTAGTTTTTTGAGCAAATTCCATACTGATTTCTATAGTGGTTGTACCGGTTTAAATTCTAAGATATTTCTTTAAGCTTCTCATTCAAATCTTGTTTGGAGATATTTCTATGAAACTGGTTATTTATTAGTTCAGTGCTCCTCTTTTTAAATTCTGTAATCACATTTTAAATTTCTGGGATTTCATCTAGTTTTTCTGGATAGCAATTTTATTATAGTAGCTTGTGAGACACTTTTTCTTACCAAAAATTACCTATGTGTTCATACAAAACCTTCCCTTTCAAGCCCTTGGGTTTCCATTAACATCTAATGAAGCATTTTTTTATGTTCATATTTGTAAATGAAAGATTGAACCCGTCTACACTCCCACCAGCAGTGGAGAAGGGTTCCTCTTTCCCCACAGCCCTGCCAGCACTTGTTATTGGTTGATTTCATGATAGCCGCCATTCTTTCTGGAGTGAGGTGAAATCTCAGCGTTGTTTTCATTTGCTGGTGGGGGCGTAGACTGGTGCAACCACCGTGGAAATCAGTATGGAGATACCTCAAAGAACTAGGCCTGGAAGTCCCATTTGACCTTGCTATTCCACTGCTGGGGATCTTCCCCAAAGAATTAAAAGAATCATACCATAGTGATATATGTGCACCCATGTTCATAGCAGCACAGTTTGTGATAACTAAAACTTGGAAACAGCCAAAATGCCCATCAACAGGAAACTGGATAAAGAAAATGTGGTTTTTTATAAAATGGAATACTACTCAGCCATAAAAAATAAGGAATTAGAGACATTTATAGGTAAGTGGATGCACATTGAGGCAATACTCTTAAGTGAAATAAATAGGACACATGTGTATAAATACCGAAGTTTCTCTGGTGTGAGAAACTGAACATGTAAATAAGGACTAAAATGTATAATAGGTAACGTGAAATATGAAGAAAAGGGCAAAGGGGAAGGAAGTGGGAGGGCTAGGGGAAAGGATAGAAGGGAATGGGATTAATATGAGAAAATGGAAAAATAGGACCAAAATCTTTGTAAATAAGGAGGAATGGAGGGGTTGAAGGGAGGCCTGGGCAAGGGTGAAAAATAAGAACCAAGAGAGATTATGTAAAGGTGCAAATTTCCAATGATGAATGTCATTCTATTGTATACCTAAAATATACTAATGATTAGAATGAATAATCAATAATGCAAAATAGGAAGATAAGTTCCAAAGGGGTAGGGGTAGTGGGAGGGGCAGGGGAAAGGAAAGAAGGGAAGGAAAAATGCTGAGAAATGGAAAAAATGGAAATAAAGTCTTTGTAAATAGGGAAGGGTGGAGGGGTGAAGGGGGGGCTAGGAATGGGGAAAAAATAAGAACCAAGATGCATCCTGTAAAGGTACAATTCCCAATGAGAAATGTAATTGTGCTGTATACCTAAAATGTACCAATAAAAGAATCAAAAAAAAGAAAGATTGAAGTGATAAGTATATATTTTTCCTTTTATTAGTGTAGGTTTGTAAGACAGCATAGTGATGTTTGTTTGGGGGAAGTAGTACATGTTGATTAATGTATTTAGTAAGCATTCGTTACCCTAAAGAGGCCTGGTCTGTTCTCTAAAATTAGAGCTTTCCTTTTGAATGGGAGTTGGGGCCCTCATGGGAAGGAGGGACACTGAGAGTAGTGCTGTGTAGAACAAGCCAGGGCAATGTGTTGGCTTTCTCTGATAGGGACAGGCTAGCAGGGGGAGGTCCCTCCCAAAACCAGTATTTGTTAGGGAAGGTTTCCCATGAAGGTGGAGGATAGTGTTTTTCTTCCTGGGCATACTGTGTGTGCCTCTTCTGCCCTCCCAAGTGGTCATCATAGTAGTAAGGATGTAAGTGAAATTATATTTATTTTTCCTTTCTCTCTTGGGTTCACCCAGTAAGTCTTTCCCAGCTCTCATTTTTGCTTTTGTTTTTAAAAGAATGCATTGAAGCTGGAGTGGATCCCCCTCAATAACAAAAAACGAAAGGGAGAAAGGGACCCTATGGGTCTTGTGGCCAGATGGATGTCTTTTTATTGCTAATGTTTTGTTTCTCTCTGCAAACAAACAATTGAACAAACAGCTTCACTGAGGTATAGTTCAGATGCCATGGACTTTTTGCTCAAACTAGGTTTAGCCTTTCTCCTGGACTCCTGGGAAGCCACACCCATCCCTAGATCTGTGACTTGTGCCATTTCTTCCTGTCCATTTTCCCTCTCACATTCCATCTTCCAGGATTTCTCCAAACTTGCTGGTCCACAGCTGCCTCCTTTATAGATTTTTCTACTAAGAGCATAGTTTTCTTCTTAAAAAGTTTTCCTTTTTTGTTATTTTAATGGGGACTTTAGAGGAAATAGAACATAGAGTTAAAGGCTTTAGTTTAGTTCTTTCTCTGTTTTTATGAAATAAGATGTTTATTACTGCATTTATGCCATTTACAGTTTATAACTAAGGCATGTGGAACACATATCCACTGAAAATAGAATTTGTTTAGGGAGAAGCCCCACCTAACAGACTGTAAGTGTTTGCCTGCTACCTTAGTTTAAAGGAAAAATTTGAAGTTTCTGAAGAGATGAAATTTTCAGAAAAATTCGCGAGGACATATGTTCTTAGAGCACAAGAATCTTGCACAGTACCAAGTATAGTACTCTGACCCTAGAATGCACACAGTAAATTAAGACCTCATTGTATGTACTTAAAAATTCAGCCAGTTCCATTTGTATTGAGATATATACATATGCAAACATAAGTTAGATTCTATTGCATTATATATTCATGGGCTCACTATTCCAAGGCTTTCTATAGTTCTCATATAATACATTCTGTGACAGTCCTCACATTAAACCATCCATCAGAAGGATTGACATTAGTTATGGCATAGAGTAGTTGCAGCTCTTTAGACATATAACTACTGTGCCATTTTGATATAATTCTGTATAAATTTCAAACATTTCTATTTAACATAATCAAGTGGTATGAAATCTTCTTTTTTAATGGCAAGTATACAGTACTAGCTCAATTGGCACTTAGCAACAGTCCCTTTACAATATGCACAATAGCTTCCAGCAGGGAGTTTTTAAGGACCATCCTTTGAGAGCACAACTCACACATGTACAATCAGGAGACATCAAAGTTCTATCTCCAGCTCCCCTTGAGATGTTATTTAGTTAATGTACAAATGTTACAGCTAAGCAGTTAAGCCTAAAAAATAGAACACACAATTGTATGCAGGTACATTCCTTTTTCATTCTCTTGGCTAATATCCTCATATCCTGATTCTACATAAAATAATATCTGGAATGAATTGGGATTCATATTTAGTGCATAGACACTTTTCATCTTTTGAAAATGCTAGCAAAGAGCATTTGTGAGTATAATTTTTCATAGTAGCAGAGCACCATGGAGTGGATACGCACTGAAAGACATTGCTTGATTATATAATACTTAGTTTCTCCATCGGATTATAATTATGTCATAGGCTGCTGACACTTAGCACTGTAACAAAGGACATACAATCTTGTATTATTTAACCCTACAGCACACTCCTGGGAGATGGGGCCTGGTCTTATTCATCATTCTATCTCAGTATATTTGGTAGATATTTACTATTGGTAGATAATTTCTATTTGAATTAATACATTAATAAATGAATATAGAAAATAATTTTTTAGAAAATCAACATAATTTGATAACCAACAGCACTGTTCATAGTGTATAACTGACTATATCATGATTTTCAGCCCCATTTAATCCAGCTTATTCTTCAATGTCCTCTATCTCTTAGACTGAGTTAATAAATTTACTCTCCATTCCCATTTTCCTGAGTTGACTTGCTGGTACCACTGAGATTGTATGAAAGGAAGAGAGAAATGAGAGAAATGGGAAAAACTTGAGGTTCCATTTTCTTTTTTTTTTTTTCCATTAACTTTATTGGTACATTTTAGGTACACAGTACAGTTACATTCATCATTGGGATCTTGTACCTTTACATGATGTATCTTTGTTCTTATTTTGTCCCTATTCCTCTGCCCTCCTTTCACCCCTCCACACGTCCCTACTTACAAAGATTTTGTTTCTGTTTTTTTCCTTTTCTCATAGTTTTTCTTTTCCCTTCTTTTCTTTCCCCTAACCCTCCCACTTCCCCCTCCCCTTTGCCCCTTTTCTTCCTATTTCACAATATCAATTATACATTTGGAACCTTATTTACACTTTTAGTTTTTGAAACAAGGGAAACTATTTGATATTTACACATGTGTGTCCTATTTATTTCATTTAAGAGTAAGGCCTAAATTTGCATCCACTTAGCTATAAATGTCTCTAGTTTCTCATTCTTTATGGCTGAATAGTACTCCATTTTATAAAAAAAGACAACACATTTTCTGTATCCAGTCTCCAGTTGATGGGCATTTGGGCTGTTTCCAAGTTTTAGCTATTACAAACTGTGCTGCTATGAACATGGGTG
>NW_004624827.1:3824455-3875014 GCF_000247695.1 Heterocephalus glaber | reverse complement strand
ATGTGTCTTCTTTTTCTGGTAATTATCATTTATTTTAGTTATGTTTATGTAATACTCAAAAGTATGGCAGTAGTAAGAAATCTATAACTGACATACACGGAAACAGAAAATACACATAAAATTTTAAGAAATGGCTTAATGATTAAAAATGAATTTTTACTGTGATGCTAAGGAGACTTCTGTACCAAGAATATTCCCTTTCCATTATCTATAGTGCTTAGATTTTCATCATGTAATTTACCCTATGAAATTTTCTTTGTTTTCATCGTAAGTGCATATAAAATTAATTTTTGAATGCAATAATTTGTTAAATTCCTAAAGCATAGTTGACTTAAGGATGAAACCATTTACTAACAGTGAGTTCTGAAGAAAGGAGAACAAATATCAAAGTGTAGGGAAAGGAGCTAGAAAGGCCAAATTGCAGTCCTTCATAATTTTGTCTAAAATGATTTCTGGGAACCATTGATAACAAAACAAACCAGATGGAATTGAAAGTTAGGTAGAAGCTATGATTTATCTATTATTTCCTACCCAGTATGGATAAAAGTAAATAATAATGTACAAATTCTCACAATGAACATTAATTCTCACAAATTTTTTCTTGAGAATAAAGGTAATTAGGATTAAAATTTAATTTTCTTATCTATTTTGTATAAATAAAAGATAAGTATGATGTTTCTATCATCATTCTTAAAAGAAATTTGTCAAACTGCTTTACTACATGAAAAAGGTATGCATTCACATAGTTAAAAAATAAAATAATTTTTATTTTCTTTTCCCCTCATTTTTTTGAGTGTATAGTTTTTATTCCCAGGAAGATTTATGTGACAGAAGAGTGAAAAGCAGATAAAAAGAAATAGTTATTGGCAAACCTGCCTTATTTTACCCAGACTTATCATTTTATTATTGACTATTGGTATAATCAATCATTGCCTTCATGATATAGACAGACTTTTTGAAGAAAAGTGGCTAGATACCTTTGAATAAGTCATGTGTTTCCATTTAGATTCTGAGGAGAGAAGAGTTAAAATAACATATACAAAGAGAAAACTTTTAATTGAGCTATTTGACTGTCATACCCAATCTTACCACATCCAATATTCAGAAAGTTGAAGAGGTTAAACACACACATTTAGTTTGATTTCTTCCACTGTGCTATGTGTTTAAAATATGTACTTAGTTATATTTTTGCCTTCTACAGAGAAAAAGCTTACTTGCTTAAATTCTACCCCCATGTAACTTTGACTAAAAAAGGTTCATTCTTTTTGTTTTTAGTAAGCCATTAAATTAGCTTACTCCGTGAACCCAATTGTTTAAAAACACAGATTTGACAGACTATGACTATAGTTTATTAATTGAATCCACATTTATATCATAAATGAGTACTACTATTACTAAAATCATTCCTTCCTACGCAAAAATAAGGAAAAATGTGTAGATTCATGAAAGCTTACTTTTACTCAAGTGTGAAGTTAGGAATTAATCATTTGAAATTTTAATTCTTTTATATCTCTAAAAACTAACTTTACCATATTTTTATCTGTTATGAAAAGTGTTTGACCAAGTGATTGGAATCTTCTCTCAAAGCCTAGGTGGGGATCTTTAATTTGGGGTTTAAATCTGAGAAAACTGTTTAGAAATAATTTGATCATTGTATAGATAAACATACAATATTAGCCAGATGTTTACATATGAATTATGGATTAATTTTACACTACAGGTGTTTGGAATGACGAAGCCAGTGTTTTAGTCTTGCATTCCTAACCACTTTCTTGTCCATAATATATGAGGCAGGAGGTTTATAGGCTCTCACTGCATTATGTCTATTGGTATGTGTCTATTCTTAGGATGTTTTTCTTATTGTATACATACACGTCATTTTCCCTCTCTATTGTGCAATATTTTTCTCTTCATGCACTATGCTGTCAAGTATTGCATGTGTACATGCATGCATCCATGTGCGTGTGTTTGTGAGTGTGTCTGCCTTTCATCTGAGGAATCAGTTTTGTGATAAACAGGTCACTAATGTTAACCAGCTGCCAAACCAGGTGTCTGAGCCAGCAACATAACCAGGTCCCAGAATGTTACCAGTTAGTATGACCTAGAAATTATCTTTCTGACTGGCAGCACTGATTACATACTTTTAGAGTTGGCCCAGGATATACACTGGGGATTCTGTCTCATCTCTCCTTCTTGTACTTCAGTTCTCCACTGGAACTGGCACTCAGTCCGACTGGTTCATATAAATATTTCTGCACCTTTGTCCAATTAGATTGTTAGAAGTGCACTGCTGGTTGCTGATTCTGTGTCCAAGGTGGAGACTGTGTTCCTTATGTCAAGACTAGAGAAGGTCACACTTCTACCATCCCTTGAAATAACATCAGGGCTGCACAGTCCAGAGTGCTGCTAGAGGATATCTGGGAAAGAGGGAGCTGGAGAAAAAGCCACTATGTGCTATGTAAAGTAAAACCAAGATGCGTACACTAGAAATAATGGAAGATTAAAATTGTACAGTTATAAGTTTGGAGATTGAAAAGAAGTAAAAGGAAAGATAGCTTTTAAAATGGGGACAGGGGAGATTTCAAGTGATTGTTTCAAATGCTATTTTTAAAATCTGACATTAACAATGTACTTGAAGTCTGGTAAGATCGATAGACCGTGGAATGTGTACAACCATGACCCCAGAACCTTTCTTCTTCTACTTTCAGTGTTTTCTCCCTGCGTGAATATTTGCTACCCCAGATTTGCCATTAGATTAGTGAATTTCAGTAATGTGTCCAACTTACACGTACATGTATGCACACATAGGTTTCCAGCACAAGCTTAAATATCTGAATTTGCCTATCTGGATGCCCACAAAAGCAAGCCCCTGTTAATTTTTCTAGTCCTTCTCCTCCCTCTTCTGGTTTCTTCCCATCATTGCATAGTTAAGCTGTTCTGTGCTTCACTCTGTTTGTAACTAACCAGTGCAACCCAGACAGTGTTAATTTCCTCTCTGCTTTCTTCTGACTTTTATTCCAAAGCTGGCTGGCTCTTTTTAAAGTGCTACCCATCTCATTCCCTCTTTCTTCTGTATTGTATTGAAGTTATAAATTCATTCTTTCACTTTCTACAAGCCTTTAAGTGATTTATGCGCAATGGGAGGGACAATTTTTCACCCTTCTGAAAACTTTGCGAAAGAGCACTGGTTTTCTATCAGAACTTTAACAGAAAAAGTGATCATATCGAAAATATTTAACAACCTTTATAGCACTGTCCAGCAACTTTTATTGAGTGTTCAGAAAGATCTCTGCTCATATAATAGTAGAGGCCCTTCACTGTCCCAGGCACTAGACTTTTCTTCAAAGGACTGTGAGAGAGTATGGGAATTCTTGTGCAGATTGAAATCTCCAGGCCTACAGGGGATACTGGAAGAGGTCAGCATTTTCTTACCAGCAAGCATGGAAAAATTTCAATATTTGTACACATGGGGTGTATTATGGTTTAGATTTAAAATGCTATCCCCTACATCTCACATTCTGAGTTGAGGCTTGGTCAAAAGGGTTGGGTAACTTGTGGCATGACTTTGAATGGTGTATTTGGAGCCCTTACTTCTCTCTTTTCCCTATGCTTCATGACCATCTTGATGTGAGCCACTCACCTTGACCAGGCCCTTTCACTGAGTGTTCCTGTCTTGGAGCTGGCCATCCATGGACTGAACTCACCTAAACTGTGGGCCAAGATAAGCCTCTCATCATTTAAGCTGTAGTGTCCAGTATTTTGTCAAAGTGACAAGAATACTGACTAATACAAGAAATTGGTACAAGAGTGAAATCATTGCTGTGGGTGAACCTGACCGTGTGGTTTGCAGGAGGACTTTGGGAAGCTTGGAGATGCTGACTAGTGAAGCCCAAGAATGTTTTGAGTCATTGTTGATGGGCTCAGAAGCCATGGTTGGAGTGCAGAAGACCTGAGTGCTGATGGAAATTCAGACAGTAAAGGCCACACTCAGGAGCTTTTAGTTGGGAACAAGAATTCCATTGGCAGTTGGACTAGAGGCCATGTGTGCTATTCTTTATCAGAAAGCTTATCTACATTTTGTCCATATCCTTAAAATTTGCAGAAAATTCACTTTGAAAATGGAGGACTAATTGATCTGATGGAAAAAATTTCAAGGCAGCCAAATATTCAAGCTGTGGCATGGGTACTGTTGCTGCTTTCAGTCAAATCTAGAGTAAAAATCAAGAGCAAAAAGATGTGGTACATTTACATTTTCACCAAAAAGGAAGACTGTTCAAAGGTAGGGACAAGAAGAGTATGTTTTGTATAAATACCAAATAGTTTCTCTGGTGTGAGAAACTGAACATGTAAATAAGGACTAAAATGTATAATAGTTAATGTGAAATAGGAAGAAAAGGGCAAAGGGGAAGGAAGTGGGAGGTATAGGGGAAAAGATAGAAGGTAATGGGATTAATATGAGAAAATGGAAAAATAGGAACAAAATCTTCGTAAATAGGGAGGAATGGAGGGGTTGAAGGGAGGCCTGGGCAAGGGTGAAAAATAAGAACCAAGAGAAATTATGTAAAGGTGCAAATTTCCAATGATGAAGTTATTATATTGTATACCTAAAATGTACCAATGATTAGAATGAATAATCGATAGTGCAAAATAGGAAGAAAAGTTCCAAAGGGGTAGGGGTAGTGGGAGGGGCAGGGGAAAGGAAAGAAGGGAAAGGAAAAATGCTGAGAAATGGAAAAAATGGAAATAAAGTCTTTGTAAATAGGGAAGGGTGGAGGAGTGAAGGGAGGGCTAGGAATGGGGAAAAAATAAGAACCAAGATGCATTCTGTAAAGGTACAATTCCCAATGAGAAATGTAATTGTGTTGTATATCTAAAATGTACCAATAAAAGAATTTAACAAAAATAAGAGTATGTTTGCTACAAAGATCAATAGGAAGAAACCAAGTACTGTTCATTATTACAATAGGAAAAAGAGCCTAAAGGTGGCTCAGAAATTGTCCAGATCCTAGCCATCCTAGGATTGAAGGTTGAAAAGCACAAACTTTTCAATTGGAAGGAAACCTCCTGCCCCGCCTGAGAAGGGCCATCAAGGGAATTGGTTCCCCTAGATTTATGTCTGTGTGCTCAACCATCTCAGCACACAGACACCACTGCAGCCATGATCAAAGGGGTCCAGACTACTGCTTAAGGGGCTATCATACCTTGGCATTACCCATTTGATACTGGTTTTTCAGACATGCGGAATGCAAGTGTTTTTGGATCATAAAGAGTTCCACCCAGAAGCCTAGAAGGAGGTTGAGAGGCCAAGCAAAAGTATGTGACAGAGTCATAGTACCTGCCAGGTGCTTCTGAGACAGTAATGCATGAGGCTGTGAGAGCAAATCCAAAAGTGTACTGGGAACCCAAAGAATTTGAAGATGCCAGAAGGGTGGATTGTCTTCTGAGAAAAATGAGAACAGTGAGTAGAACCAACCAAAGAGAGACACCATGTAGGCTGTACCATAGGCTTGCACCACAGGCAAACCATAGGAATGGGGCTGCCCAAGTCCTTTGGAATTGACATTTCACCACAAGCTACCCTGAGTGCTAAACTTGGAGCTACAGAATTTGATGTTTGCCCTGATGATTTTGGGTCTTGGCTTAGTCTAATTCCTATCTATGCCCCTAGTCCTCCCTTTTAAAATGGGAATGATTGCCATTGTATGTAGGAAATGGTAACGTTTTTATTTTCACAGGAGCTTAAAGCTAAGAGTTTGCTTTGAGTCTCAGTGGAGACTTTGGACTTGGACCTTTCAGTAGTGCTGCAACTGTTACGATTTTGGCAATTATCAGAGATGAACTAAATGTATTTTTCATACAAGATGGACATGAGCCTTTCTGGGCCCAGGGATGGAATGTTATGATTTACATCTAAAATGCCCCCTACTAAGTCTCCCATTTGGAAGTGGGGCCTGGTCTGAAGAGATATGGAGGCTGTGTCCTGGAAGGGTGTGTTTTCATTCATAGCTCCTTTCTCTGTCTGCTTCCCACCTGAGCAGCTTTTGACCTCCATCCCTTTCCACCATGAGTTTCTGCCTTGGACTCACATAACCATGGATTGAACTCACTGAAACCAATACCCAAAATAACTTCTCCTTTAAGTCCCATGTGTCCCCAGCCATGGGAAAGCTGACTAGTATAGCGTAACCTGTGTAAACCAGCCCCAAGAATACCACATACTGACAAACAGAAACTCTGTGTTGTTTCCTTTTTCTTAATTTTAACCAACTCCTTATTTTAAAAATCGCCAAGACTCAAGAGCTTTCAGGAATACTAATAAAAACTTGTATTCCTTTTAATTCAACATCATTTACTCTTTATGAATTGTAAATCACAAATCATGACTCGTATTTTAAAAATTACAGATTATCTTTTATTTGATGACATTTCTAGATTAGTGATAGTTTTCTAATTTATTCAGCAAATACGTAATATGTGGCTACTATGTGCCAAGCATTGAAATATGACAGGGAACACAAAGGACAGATTGTTGCCTACATGAAGAAGATATCCTAACCTGGGGATTTTAATGAATACTTTTAAATGTGAGAGTGTCTGCAAAATGGATTGTGCATTATAAGAAAAACCACACAGATCATGTGCACTTATTTGTATATACCATACTCTTTTGACAGCTATTTACATGCTAAAATTTGCTTTATTGAATATGTTGTGCAAGAGTAGGCATGAGTGTGTGTATGTTTGCATGTCCAATAGGAAAAAAACAGAAATTTTATGTGCTGTGAAATATAAAGAGATAAAAGGAATGGTTACTCATGTGGAAATGTTTAAATATTGTTTGCAAAAATATAAAGTATATATAAAATATGCTTAGGCAACTATGTAGTAATATAAGTTTCAAATAAATGCTCCAGTATTCCACAGTATGTGTTCATAAATTAGGCTAAGAGAGATCATCATAAGCAAAAAAACTTGAGAAATATTTATGCATTCCTATCCATCTTGAGGCCTACTTTCTCCTAGCACTCTTAACTTCCTTTGCCAGAAGGATTCCTATGACTTGATTTATCCCAGGTAGGTATGGAAAATCCAGGTTAGAGAGTGGACATTCTGCTTTTACTAACTCATATGCATCTAAAGCACCACAAAGAGAAATGACCTAGTGTGAGAAAACTTGAAAGTTAAATACACCAGCAATTTAGTTTTGGATTTCATGTGCTGTGCTGGCAGATGAGAGGGAATCTATCTCCAAACAGTGTTTCATTGTTGCCACAATAAGCAAACCCTTTTTTCCAAGGATCCTGATGGGGTGCCTGGCTGTTAAGTGCTAGGGGATTAGGTATCTTATGCAGTAAATTGACTTGCTACATAAATAGAGAGTTCTCAGTTTTCAGAGCATGTATATTTTTAAAAATATACTTAATGAAAGAAGTCAGCATGAGAGTTGGTATTTCCCCCAAAATATTGAATAAAGTGAAACCATAGGGTCATAAAAATAAACCCATTTGAATCTTCTGCCGGTTTTTCAGAGGTGTGTGGGAGAATTTTAGAAAAATTGGAGAAACAAAGGATGAGTTACAGATGGGATAAATATAACAGTTTCTGTAGGTGATCATGTCGTGACATCTTTACTCTTCGTATCTCATCATGTCAGCCATGATGGATTGCTCCACTCTCTAGATGGAAGTCAGAATCCTGATAATTTTGCTTACAATGCAAATACAATGGCCTCTCTTGATTAGCACTTCTGTTATTCTCTGAAAGCAGAACAAAACAAAACACCACCAATCTTTTCCTAAGACAGAGATTCTCAAATAAGTAACAGTTGTGTCATTTAAAAAATGAAAAAACAGCACCCCAAATTGGGGGTTTCACGGATAAAGAAGATTTGTATATTTTAATAATTTTTCAAGTACATATATTTTATATTATGTTTGCAAAAAAGCCTATGGAAAACATATTAGAACTAAACAAAAGAGTAAGAGATCTAACACCAACATAAACAATGAATTGTCTGTATCACTATGAGCCTTCTATAACAGGGTGATTTTAAAGGTCTACAAAGTGCTTGTGAAAACAAAGAAATCTTCGTGATGGAAATTGTTTTGTTGATAAGTATGTATCTGTTGATTCTAATAAATGTAGAATTTTGTATTGCAAAACCTTGTAAACTGTGTTCTAATTCTCATACAACTTTAGATCATTATAGAACACTGCTTAGGTCTGTGGATTCTCATCATTAATACAGATTTTTGTCGCTTGATACTTTTTCTATCTATAACCAGCCATATGACATTTGAAGGCAGATCCAGTGTTGTGGAAGAAGTTCTTGCAAAGGTGACCTAAAGAGGGCTTGAGAATGCTAACCACTACCAGATGTAATGCACCTTCCCTGTCCAAGAAACAGCTGAAATATTTGCTGTTTTCCAAATTTCCTGGTATTTTAAGTATGAAGGTAATAAAGCAACAATGATAAGCCTTTCATTCATTGACTGATTTTAATGAAATAATATATATATACATACATGTATTTAAGATGGGCATTGGGTTTTCTGTCTCACAGAGAGCAGCATCCTTCCTCAAAAAAAATTTGTTTTGACTGCTGAAAGAGAATAAGAGCTGATGGAAAAAGTAAGAATAATTGCTTTAACTTTCCCAATATGCTGTATCTTCAAGGTTCTTATATACCTTCTCAAAACTCTTATTACCAAGGAAACTAACTCACTGCAACTTTACATGCCATTTTAATCTTAGCTTTCAGTAGCATAAACATGAGTCTCTAGATATAAAGATACAAGAGTGCTCTCCTAAAACACTTATTTTCCAACATAGACAACAGGAAAGAAAATCTGTTGACCAATCAGTCAGGCTCTTAATTTTCCTTGCTGTTTTTGATAATTAGTAATTATTGTTAGATGTTTCCTCTTTTCCTTCCAAAGTGTATGAAACCATAGAAGCTGTATTTGTGAAACATTTGTCAGACAATGTAGCCCGAATTATGCAGGTATTATTTAAACAAAATGCCAATCACTAAGGTTAGCAGCATGCCTATGTCCTGGAGATTTGGACCTATCTATACAATTAGCATTTAGCTGTATAAAATGGTAAATTTATTATGCATACTTTTTCTGTTATTTGAAGTTCCCTACAGTATACATATATGTCTATACATATGATCTAACATAGCCTATATCTTATCAATTCATGATAATGTGATCTTTCTATCTTTTTCAAACTCTACGCCCAATTTAATGTGTTATTTTGATTTATGACCAAAAAGTTTTCCAAAACTTTGGATGTAGATTTAATATAGTGGACTCTTGTTTTTTACACTGTAGGTATCTAAATTTAAGAATTTGGATTAATTTTACTGCTAGTTAGCTCAATTTCACCCATGGTGACTCTCCCCCAATAAAACAAAAATTAAACATTGTTAATCATGTCATTTAATGGTGTAATGTTCCCAATTGAGAACAAAAGTTATTCAAATAGATGTATCATAATTCCATGAATATAATCAATAGTAATAATTTAAAATCATGGTTTTACCATTTAAAAAAATAAATTAATTTTTAAAGTTTCTCTCTGATTTATAAGGAGTTGTATTTTGGCAGCATTTAAAGCTGAGTCTTCTCTTCTTTTAGAGTTGTTTCTCATTGCTGGATATCTTTCTATAACATTATTAAGAGTTACAAACTGCAATTAAAATGCTCTTTTATTGGTATTATCGAAACAGATTTCAACATGGCTGATTGGTATTTCCAAAATAAAACCAACTTAATCATGTTCATACTTGCTTCAGTTTGATTACATTTATGGCATTTGTGTGTATGCTGTTACTGTACAAAACACCAAATTTAGTCCAGTAAACAACTTCAAATGTGATACCTTGGCACTTACTAAAAATAACAATAATTATTTAAAACTCATTTTATTTGTGATTATATTAATTTAGAGCTTTCAAATGTTATCCCAGTTTGGTTCTTATATTTATACTGGTTCACAGTGATGGAGGTGAGCAGGTGAATAATAAAGGAAATTATACTTTTTGTTCTTTCAAAATACTGATAAAATATAATCCTGTATTAAAAAACATTTTAATATAAAACTGCTGGATCATTAGGAGGGATATGTGGCAGTAAAGATATTTTAGCTCTTACATTTTTTATCACATTGGGTCTATTTTTTTCTTTTCCACTTTTATTATTAACCTTTTTATAGAAAATTGGCTTACCAAGAATTTATGAATTAATAAGTCTATTATAATGATGAATGATAATTACCATTTAAATCCTTACTCATTCATCAGCTTGTTCACTGCATGTCAGGTGACACAAGATTGTATGATTACTTGTCTGGTGAGTATTTTTCAACTGATTGTTATACTTCCTTGAACTTTAGATCCTCATACCATATTTTTTAAAGTGTGATAAAATGCAGTTAAGTAGTTTGACGAAGAAATTACAGATCATGCTATAAATAACAGAAGAAGAAGAAGTGATTTTAATATTTTTAGATCAGTCTTAGGTTCAAATGACAAATGGAGAGTACCCAATTTGGTTAAATGAAAAGTTCATCTACAGACAGTTTCAAGGGCTGCAGTACTGGTGATGATACAGTAGCTAAACTAGTCACCATTCAATGTCAAATTGGGAAGTTTTGGCTTTGGATACATCAGAAACCTCGAGGATGTGAATCAGTAGTCTCTATGCTGCTCCCCACAGAGAAGAGCCGAGCCTCAAACCAAGCACACACTAGCCGACAATTTAAACAGGCGCAATGAGATTACACAGACTTTAGGGAACAGATGTGGGGCTGCTTACAGTTTTCACTATGGAAATCTAAGCGGCAGAAAATTTTCATGTTCACACATTGCATATGGCTTTCACTCACTGGGCGGTAGTCAGTCAAGGTATTTTGAAATTGCAAACATTTCGTTAAAATGTAAATTCTTTTCTCACCCCCTCCCACTACTGACAATGCATGAACTTTAAAAATATGTGAATATATGATATCTATTGCACTTCAGCATGAAATTAAAATTCTTGTGTGAACAGCACAGAACTCAAAAGAAGATATGATTTGGAATCCTTAGATTGACTTTGCCTTTCTTCAAAGCCTCCTATAACAAAAATGGATGTCTAGTGATATTAGCAATTGTGTGCTCACCAAATAAGGATGTATTAAGTTGAAGTCTATAATTTCTAACTAAAGATCAGAACTTTCCTAAAACACAAATTTTTTTCAAGCCCAGCAATCATGTTAGACATTGAGAATCTTCCTTCCCATCCTTTATTAAATGCCCTAAGATTATTTTAAATCTACTCCATACATAAAAATTTCTGTAATCAGGATAACTTCAATGCTTGGACATACTTTCCCATAGTAAGACCATCAAAACCATACATTTTGAGGGAAAATACTGATTTAACACTATGATCATATGTAACAGTGATTCTCAAATTTTACTATGCATTAGAATCACTGTGGAGCACATATTAAAACATAAATTCCTTGGTCCCACCTCCTTGGTTCTTGATGTGGGAGATCTGAGTGAGGCTTATATTTTTAAGGAATGATCTGTATTTTCAATGAATTCCAAAGTGTATTACTTTCCTATTGTTGCTATGACACCTTGCCACAGACTTAGTGGCTTAAAAAACACGAATTTTTTCAGTATTGGAGTTCAAAAGTGTAAAATTAGATGCTCAAGAGCCTAAAATCACTCTAAAACCTTCTGGAGGCTTCAGTAGGGAATTCACTTCTTTGCTTTTCCCAGCTTCTAGAGGCCATTGGAGGTTCTTTGGCATAAGACTGCCTTGTGCATATTCAAAACCAACAGTACTTTAGTACATAATGATCGTATTGTTACATGTACATAACACATCTTAATTATGTTTATTTCCCCTTCTCCTCCCCTCTCTTCTATCCTTTCTGACTCTTCACCTACCTTACATCTTTTCTCTGACTGGAACTCCACTACTTCTCTTACAAAGATTCTTGTGTTTACCTTGAGACCATCCAGATAATCCAGAAAAATGCTCTTAGGATTTTTAACTTCATAACAATTTCAAAGTCCCTTTGCCATGTACAATAACAAATTCACAGGTTCTGTGGATTAAGATACCTTTAGGGGATCATTAGTCAGCTTCCAATAATACCAGGTGATATGAATCATGCCATCAGAGATGATATACCTAACCAGCAATGTGCTGTATCTGTTATATTACAAAATGCATTGAGCATAACCAAATAAGACTAAATTTTACATTTCAATGACGTTTTCACAGAATAGATGTAAGTCATATTTCTCCATCTTAATCATAAACTAAGAGTTTAAGAGAAAAGCAAAAATATTCAAAGTTTAGGGCACTCCCAGACCAATTAACTAAACATTATTGGGTATGTGACTCAGTTATCAGCAGCTTCTAAATCTTCTCCATTTATCCATGTATGGTCAAGTTTGAGAGCTACTGACACATGTACAAACAAAACAGGATCTTGGAAGGTCCTAGACATCAGGTTACCAAAGTCAGTTATAATTGTTGTGCAGTATATGTGAAATTAATAATTAAAGGGACACAGTTATTCTTTTTGAAACAAATAATTATGCAGCATTATAGGTTAAAAAATTACCCTGTGCCTTATCTTGAGATCCACATTGAGCCTGTGCTCAGTTTATGTCTAAATATATCTCTCAGCATTATATTAATCTCTCTCTTTTTTTTTTTTTTTTTGGTACCCGGGGATCCAACTCAGGAACTTGCACTTTCAAGGCAGGCGGCACCACTGAGCTAAATCCCAGGCCCTAATCTCTTTTAAAGATGAGAACTATGAAGTTCAGGGAGATGCCCTGCATAGGTAATAAATCACTTAATTCAGATTTCAACTCAATGATTTTTGTCTCCAAAGTCTTTTAATTACACTACTATACTTCCATAAAAAATCCAAAAAATTTACAATAAACATTGTAAACTCATATAATTATCAGTGGCATGAATGAATTTGCATGATTTGTGTGAGACAGTAGAGGCAAATAAAGAAACAAAAGACACCAGCCATGCTTAAAGATAGTCAAGCGGATGCTGTTTTAAAATACCAAGGCCAACAAAACACACATCCAAGCCAGATTCAGACCACCTGGCTGCCAGTTTGCTACTTCTGAAATATAGTATATTTTCCATTTAAATGTCAGTTTCCCAGCTCTTTACTCTTTAGGGTTTTATTAACGTTCTCCACATATAGCTCTGAGCCTTTGGGGTATAATTGACAGTAATTACCTCCTTGAATTGTTCCTTCTTCCTTTCTCTTTCCAAATTTACAGATTTGGAATACATGCACTCATCATGTCATCATAACTATTTGTCAGCAATGCAATAGCAGCTAGTCATGGCAATGCCACCATGAAGTATGAATTTCCAGGACTAAATTCACTTTTTCAAACTGGAAGGTCATAGAGTATTTTATTGTTTGCCAAGGCCTCAAACTAGGACCAGATATAATATGCTGTTTTTTTCCACTTACAGATTTACTCAACAAATTTAGTGTGCATGACTAAAATCATTTTATCCATACATATTATAGCAACAATGAGCTCCTTAGTACCAACTAAATGGAGCTTGAAAAACAATTATGTGAAAGCCAAGTATTACAAAGGTAGAACTCAAAGGCATGTCTGACTTGTGTGGTTGTAGACACCAGCCTCAATTGTTTATAGTAACAACATGCATGAGAACAGTGCTATACATTAGATGGATTAATACATCTACATGCAGATGTGACCAAAGGCTTAAGAAAAAAACAAAAGCAGAAAGCTTATAGCCTCAACAACAAGGTTTCTCTAATTATTCATCGATATATTTTATGTATTATATTATGAAAATATATGTAGTGTTTCTTTCTAATGTGGCCAGTACTTTGTAGTGCTCAATTTCCTCTTTTTCCCCTAAGTATGTATATAGGTTTATAAGAGAAACAAAAAATTAAACAAACATTTTAAGTCAAACCAGGAAAATGCCTTAGCAAGAACCTTTGTGGTATCTTTATATGCAGTACCATATCCTCCCAATCTCCACAGAGGTGGGATATCTGTTCCATTCTATCTATGAGCAATGAATTGGAACTTATCTTGAAAAGAGCTATAACAACATACGGAAGTCTAGATTTAAGAAAGGTGCAAAAAGAAGGATTTAGAAGTCTTATATTGCCAAGGCAAGGAAGAGATCAGGACTTCTCTTTGAAGGTTACCCTTCATTTTCTGTGAATCCATCAAACATGTCTCTCCAAGATCAATCTCCCTGTAACACCATCTCCATTATTCTCATTTAAATAGCATGAAGGCTGAAGGTTTTAGGGCTTCCTGTTACCAGTTATAGCACATAATCTCTCCTGTCTGAGCATTGAGCACTGTAATCTTTGCCCAATGTATTTATGAAGTTTTTCCTCAATATGTTCTGATGATTTTAAACACGGAATATTTCAGTCCAGACTCCTATTTCACAAATCAGTTAGGCTCCATCTTTTCTCTCTATTTTCCTTCCCGTGACCCCCTTAGGTTTAAATACTATACCCTCACTTCCTCCAAACACTTTAGATCTGTCACCTTTCATGAATACATTGATCTGACTTCTTTCTGAAGTTCCACAACATGGGAATCTGCAATTCAGGACATATTTGAAACTGGTTACAGATTTATATTAGCTAATTCCCAACTCTAAAAATCAGTTATCTTTCCTTCTCTTTCATCACATACATATTTTTCTTCTGGCATGGCACAGAGTACATCAGAGATGTTCACATATATTATATAATTCCCTTGTCCTTTTGCTATACATATACGGCCTGAGACTTCATAGTTATGTACTCACAACTTACTGATCTATAGTTTAAAAAATCCAACATCTCCTTTATTGTACACATTTATCCCAGGAGATCTTACCATTTTTACTGATTGTAATCTTTTAAATGTCCCCTTTTTTCCTCAGAATAGAAAACGGTTAATCCCTTAACCTTGTCATCTTTCTATTTCTCCTTCAAGTATCTTAATGTTCACTTCAGAATACTTTCACTTTTCTAATGGTTCTCCTCCCTTTATGTTTTAGTTTTATTTTGATGCCAGGGTTAACTTTCTAAAACAGGTAGCTAATGGCACCAACTTTGTTATTGTTAAATAGCGTTTCACCTCTCCAACCACCTTTCTTACCACTTTCAAAGCACATAATTCACAGATACAGAACTTTTTTCAGTCCTCATGCCATGCTTTCTTGTGCCTCTGTACACAGCTGGGGACTTCTCTGAAATGTCCTTTTCCCTACAGTTTATCTGGTCTGGACTCAGTCCTTGAGACCCCTAAGTAGAGATCAGCTTTCTCTGTACTGTATTTCTCAATATGTTAACATATTTCACATCTTACACTTATGAAAACTGCACTTTAATAATTTATGTACATATCCATCTACTATCCCATACTATCAGCTCCCTGTGATAGAGGAGCCTACTTTTAAATGAAACCAAAAACCAGTGCAGCAGATCTTTTCTCTACAGATTAAAAGCAGAAAGAATAATTTAGCCCATAGAGAAGATGCAGAAAAATCTGATATCCATGAGGATCCTGTAAAAATATTATATTAAAATGGACAGGAAATGGAACTACTTTATTTGGCTGGTGTCAGGAATGCAAGAAAAAGTGGAAAACAAATGGAAGTTTGAGAATGATGAAGATTAAGGACTTTACTGCTAAATGGAAACAGACAGACAGGACTCTTGGCTCAGAATAGCAGCCAGCTCTCATTAGAGAACTGTAGACCCTGCCAATAAGGACTGGATGGTAGCCTGCTTCCCTGAAAACCATTTGCTTATTTAAGGAATTTAAGGCCTAGTGTACCCAAGGTCTGAAAATATCAGTTCTGAGAAAATTTATAAGTTATTCCTCCAAACAATCCAAATATTAGGGGTCTATCTAGCAAGTAAGCACAAGATGAAACCTAAGTGTCAGTGGTGATTGGAGGGGACGGATGTCACAAGACACATGTGTGTATGCATGTTGACCGAATGTCCACTCTGTCCTTGATCTTGTGCAGAGTAAAGAGAGTGAGTTTACAAAGATGCTTCCCAGTAACATTCTTTCTTCAATGGACTCTCAGACTGAGAGAATAAACAAAAACTTTCAGATGGTTTCTATACTGTGCTACATATGAATAAGTTAGAACAGAAGGCAGAGAGACAGAGACAGAGAGAGACACAGAGAGAAACAAAGAGGGAGAGAGACAGCGAAAGAGAGAGACCAAGACAAGGGCAATTGGCCCAGGAACAGACATTTGCTGAGATAGGAGTGTGGTGTGGGGAAATATGTTACAGAAGGTACAGAAGCACCTGGGGGTTAGGTTTTTTTTTTTTAATGAAATGGTTAATAAGGCCCTTAAATTTTAACAGAATTAATAATTAAATGATCAGCTTTAACTAATCATTTAAATATTCTCAAACTCTTTTCCAATTTGCAGTCCCTAAATCAAATTAATTTAAATTTTAAAATGAGCAGAAGGAGAGTCTTTAAGGAATCCAGGTGTAAAGCATGTGTAGAAGAAAGGGAAAGACTTTACACATAACAAACACATGGGAAATGTATCCATACAGATACTATGTCCTTCACTCTTGTTCTCTTTGTTTCAGGATGTGGACATAGAAAAAGGGTTGCTTATTTGTTGGATTAGCATCTATTTGTACTTGATCCTGACACTGCAGCCATGGGCCCACAGAGTAAGTGACTCCCTGAGAACATATCCTTAGTGAGTCTTCGGAATTTGCTAAGTTACAAAGTAGCAGAGCATATGATTAGCCAACAAGTTAAACACAGTGGGCATTCCATCCTAGTTCATTTATTCTTTAATTCCCAGTAAGTACAATGATACTCTGATTGCAAAGAATGAACTCAATAACTGAGGATATTATATCTGAACCAGCTGAGATATTTAGAATCTAGCTCAACAAATGTTGGTCACTGGCATTGAGGACCCGTTCTCCTTTTCAATTGCGGAATTCATTCTTTTAGCTCTACACTTTTAAATTCCAGGGCTATCACTTCAAGTTTTATCCATAATCATAGAGTTAACCTTGAGCGCACACAAACACACAACTTTTCATTCCATTCCATTTGTTCATCTACCTAGGATTTATTACCAGAGCATATGGTATTTTACCTCACTTGTAGAATAAATATGATGGTAGGAGAAAAATAAAATTAACATATGTGGAAACATCTAATAAAGGAGAAAATGTTGGTTACCGGACAAGTATCCCTTTACTACCTGGAGAAGTCTGGTCCCCATTGGAATAAGACCTGAAATCATACAGATGAAGACATAGAATATAATATGGATCTTCAGAATTTAAAAAAGGAAAAAAGGGGGTTGAAAATGTCTGCAGAGGAAAGTTACTTCCAATAGCATTTATGCTTTTGCTTTTTGTGATTCAGATCTACCACAAGTTTAACAGTTCATAAACTGAAGCCAACTTTCTGAATGATCATTTAATTCTTGAAAAGTAGCCATAAACTATGAGGAGAAAATACTGAGATAGTAATCCTGACAGCAGGCAGCAATTCTAGACCCAAAAGTTTAATGGTGCTGAGCTGAATGGGGCATAACAAGATGACTCTCCTCACAAAATAGAGCCCGTGTCCTCCAATGCATGAGGAATGTTCTTTCGCCATTTGCATTTGAACATGGGAGAACATAAAGTACCAGTTAAACTGAGTAATGTTGCATAACTAAATTACAGGGTTTTGTTCAGTTCTCCAGTAGCGTATAAAACTCAAGTTGGAAGTATTATTTTAATCAAAGGTCTGAATAAGCAGTTTCTTATAGTCCTGCTATATCTAACTTAATAGAAATATTTTCCTTAGACTCTTAATCCCTGTAACGCTATATTAACAAAAGCTATACATATATATGAAATTTATATAAATAAAGTGAGCATAGATTGATATTTTTGGAGTGAATTTATAATTTTATGAAATAGGTTTAGAAGAAATGTGGAAAGGAATTAATTTGTAATTTGATTTCTAATGATTATTTGTAATTTTTACAATCGCAGATACTTAACTGTGCATAATACTTATTTTCTAAAAAGCTAAACAATTTATATGATGTATGATACAGCCTCAGAGGGATTTTATTTGTTTTATTGGGTAATTCGTATTCAGTATGGAGGAGGAGACTGAAGCTTTGCATTAACAATTGTAGGGAGACCCAGGCACATGGAGAATTCTGCATTTTATTTCATGGAGGTGAATCCTTCACGACCCGGAAGGCTGACCTATAGATAAGATAGCTTGGCCTCAATAACACTTTGAATCTTTATACTCTCTAGGGCTTTGCACACTTCTTTAGACACAGGTCTTTGTCATTAATGAGAGTCGCATGAGCAGATCTCTGAATGACACTTTGGAGAATGGTGGGACAAATTTTTAACAAGCTAACCCTCCTGGCTATAACATGAAAGGCAACCCTGTGTTTAAAATAGTGTGGGAATAAAAGACAGAGGTAATTTGCACCGCTGAAGAAATAATTATTAGTTCCACATTGCTTTCCGTGTGGTAGGTGGAGCACAGGGAAAAGAGTATGTTCAAGTCTAGAAAATGGATGTTTATTTTTCTTATGTATAACATATGAAGTTTGGGAGCTTTCTAAAATTTGAGAGGTTTCCCTGGCTGATCCTATTCAGATACCTTATAGGGAAATGACACAGACATTCTCTGATTTATATTAACCACCTATTTTAGAGTAGCTTTGATGCTATGATGCTGACCAATTCTCTGGGTGTCTGTCTCACCAGGCACTCTCCCTACAAGGGGGAGGAAACATAAAGTGGGGTATGATGGGAGATGGCAGTGGGAAGCTCTGTTTCAGTTTGCATATACCAAATTGTTTTGTCCTCTACAGCAGCTCTTTAAGTTTTCATAGATGTAGAATCCATGGTTCTGAGACTAAATGGCTCTTCTAATGTCACATAATTAGTAAGAGGCAAATTTGGCTCTAAATAATGTTCTTCTGAGCTTAAATTTTAGTCTACTTTCCATTACCCAATATTGACTGACTCTTACTAGGCACACATGCTCCTAAACTGTGACTTATATTTGCTGTATCTAGGATAAAATATGGCTTTATTGTATATAAACAAATGGCACATGAATCAAATACAAAATGTACAAAAAGAGTAGATTAGAATATAGACACAGATTTTCTATTAAAATTCATAATTATATCTACTGAAACTTTCAAAAGGAAATATGGCTAGTTAAACAAACTTTAAAGAAACTAAAAAGAATCTTAAGCCTCATGATTCATAAAATACAAATAAAGTTTTATAACTGTCCTTTCTCATTAATGCTCACTGTTCCTATAAGTTACTCAATGGATTGAATTCTTCCCCTTCCTCTGGGTGAAAATGGCTTAATATAAGTAGGAAGTAGGAGGAAAGGCAAGAATTTACCCCCAAATACACTCTTTACATGGCTGCTGCTCTGAGGCTGGCAAATTATTACAGTTTGAGCTTTCTCTTGAAGTTTTTTTGGCTGCTTTAGAAACATATGTCAAGGTTGGGCTTTTCTCTCCTGCAAAACTATGGGCTGCATGGGCCCGGGATTTAGCTCAGTGGCACTGGCCCTGCCTCACAAGTGCAAAATCCTGAGTTCCATCCCAGTACTGCAAACAAAACAAAGTAAAACAAAACTGTGGGCTTCAGGACTGCATCTTTGAGCTCCTCCTCATTCTCCCAAGAATCTAGGTTGTCCTCCAAGTTCTCTCTGGGGAAGTTAGTACACCTGCTCAGGGGTTCTTTTTTCTTTTTTAATTTTATTGGTACATTTTAGGATACAGTACAATGACATTCATCATTGGAAATTTGCACCTTTACATAATCTCTCTTGGTTCTTATTTTTCCCCCTTCCCCTGCCCTCCCTTCAATCCCTCCATCCCTCCCTATTTACAAAGACTTTGTTTCCATTATTTTTTCATCTTCTCATATTAATTCCATTCCCTTCTTTCCTTTCCCCTACCCCTCCCACTTCCCCTTCCCCTTTGCCCCCTTTCTTCCTATTTTACATCTATTATACCTTTTAGTCCTTATTTACACTTTCAGTTCCTCACACCAGAGAAACTATTCAATATTTACACATGTGTGTCCTATTTATTTCACTTAAGAGTATTGCCTCAGTTCTTACCCAAAACCACCCTTTCCCCCTCTCTCTTTCCTGTTCTCTCAAATTCTGTCTCAGAGAGGGGAGCTACCCCTTCTTCAGTATGTAGTAAGTATCTTAAACTGGAGATTTCTCCAAAGGGAATCAGACTCTTATCCATTTAATCCTCCAACAAAATGGAATACAACTCAGAGTTTCCCTTTTTTTTTTTTACTGGAGAAACACAAGCAGTGGAATATTAGGCAGGCAGTAAAATTTCTGTGATGTTTATAGAATAATAAAGAAACACAATGACAATTCAATGGAAAATATTCCAGAGTACACACTTTTGTAGTAATAACCACATCAATATATTTTAGAAGAATCCTTCAAATATGCATGAAAAAATATGTTTTTAAATTTTAAGAATATATCTGTGTTAATAGTGACTCAGTGAGTGTGAGAATATTAGGAAAGTTTTTGCACTCTCACTATATTTATAAAATATCACATACTAGCATATATTTTAAAATGCTAAATCCAATAATTAGAAAATAAGTGCAAAACATTAAAAGTGAAAATAGTGACTATGACACATTTTACTTTTGGAAGATATAATCTAACATGCTTGTTCCTTCTCTTTTCCCACATTAAATGTGATCTAAATCTTGCATCTAAAAGATTTGGCACCCCCAAAATTCTGACCTTTTCCAGGCCCTTGAATACTTCTCCATTCTTACCCTCTTACTGCTAATACCACAACTACTGTGCCAGAGTGTTAGTTGCTCTGCCCATTCTAGACCTTTCACTGACCTCAATTCAAATTCTTTCTAGCTGTGTGAGTTTCACACAGGTGACCTATTATAACTCATCAGTTTAACCCACCTGTGGCAATATATTTCTACTGTTTTCTGATAATATTTTTAAAGTATCTGTTCCACAAATGGCAACTCTCATTACCATGATTCCAATTTTGTCTTTCTTCCGCATTCTTAAAGTTGTTACATTGTAAATTTTTACATACAGATTTCCTCTCACAGCTATTTAAGATCCTCCAAGACATAGAGTCAATCACCTTTTCCACAAAATTCTATTCTCAGTTTCAATCAAGGCGGGCTACTTTGTGGCCTGGGGCCTTGTCTCACTGTGCCTCTTTGTAGGCACCATTTACCCCTCCACCAACTGACTGCTCCTTCCAGCCATGCCCCAACATTCCGAAGTGCCGTATCTCACCTGAGACCTCACTCAGCCCACACCTAAACTGGATTGTCAGCTTTCCTGACACCCCATAATATTCTTAATGACATACAATGAGTGATCAAAAATATGGTGAATGTTTAAATTTAAAACTATATTACAGTGAAACATACATTGTCATTAATCCTCAAAATACTTCTCGTTTTCTTCAAACTCATTTATCCTAACATGCTTGCAGTTTTCCGTAGTTCTGCAAGTCTTTTTTGAGTGTCTTTATGAGTTGTGATTAAAAAAATATGTATAGTGAATTGTCCTGTCAAGTGCCATCCAACGGAAAAGCAAGCTTCTAAAATTTTTACGGCTACTCCTCATCTACCTTACTCAGCAGTTCTGGCACCATGCAATGTCTGGCTCTTCCCCAAAGTCAAAAAGATCAAAAAAGGTAAATGTTTCAAATCCATTCAAGACATCAAGGCAGCCACAAGAGTGCAACTAAAGACACTCACAAATGAGAATTTCTAGCACTGTTTCAGAAAGTGGCCAGAACATGGAATGGGTATGTTTGAAGTGAGAGGGAATATTTTGAGGGGGATTAATGGCAGCGTGTCTTTTACAATAAATTGAACATTACAGTAAATTGAAAATTATTACTAAAATCTTACAGTTATCCCCTTCATAAAACACACACACACACACACACACACACACAAACACACACATTAAATACAAACAAACTAACCCTTCTCTAGGCTCTTGGTCTGTAACAATTTTTAACTTAAGGTCACATCATATTTATTGTTCACATCTAGTATAACAGCCTGTTCAACATCCTGGTTAGATAACTGTTATTTATAGAATCACTTGAAAAGCCATCTCCTCAGAGATTATACTTGACTACCCAATCTGCATAGGTCCTAAGTCACCACAACATTTTCCAAATTTTTAGTTCTCCAGTTTTCCCCCTAGTGCTGGGGATCAAATCCAGAGCCTCAGCAGGCAAGGAAAGCACTTTACTATTGAGCTACATCCTCAGCTCTCCCCCTTCTTTTTTCCACCACTCTCCTAAGAGATTTCTTACATCTCACAAACAACAAATATTGTCCTCAACAGTCTCTAGTACTGTGTCTGTCTGACAATAAATGCTCAATAAATGTATGAAATCGAATTATAAATTTGGAAATTGTATCACCTTCCCTAAACTGGTAAGGAAAATCCTAGTTTGAAAATTATTACTAAAATCTTGTGGTTATGCCCTGCACATCAACATACTCCATATACATACATGTGCAAACAAATACACCACTCTCTAGCATCTTACTCTGTGTCATAATTTACATAATGTTCAGTGAAGAAGACTCATAGGCACCAGCTATAGGAAACTTAGAAAATGCTCTACCTAGAGCTCTCAGTGATCTGTTATATAGAAATAGCAATAGGAAAAGACAAAGAAAAAGTGGTGATATAAGTATTAAGGGTTAAACCATTGGGAACAAAAATGTATTCTGTGTAGTTCATGTAATAGTACAGTTTGGTAAAGTCTGACAGAAGATGCAAGCCCGTGCAAGATTAGAATAAACAACAACAACTGAGATTCAAAATAAGAAGGAAAGCTATCACATAGGTCTGCAAAACTACAGCTTCCTTTTGCAGCAATTTGGTGTTTGAGGTTTTCAAGAAATATTTACTTGGGAGAAAATTATAAAGTGATATAATAATTTAATAAATATATGAACCATAAAGTAAAGAAACAGCTTTGTACTGTCTTTCAATGAAACTCAAAATATAAACAAAGAGCAAAATGAAAGACATATAAGAAGTTGGGAAATAGACCTTTTTCAAATGGGAAAGCAATCAAGAAATGGAGGAAGAGGGGAAGGAAGGAGGGGGAAGGGTATGGAAAAAGAACTGAGGTAAATTATGTACATGAGGTGTGTATGATCCTCCCTATGTGGAATGTGGTCATTATGTGCTGCAAACATGTTCTAATAAAAAATAAAAACTGAACAAATAAAACAGACTAAATTGGAAAAAAGAAAGAAACTGCCCCTGATAGTTACAAGATTCCATCCTTAAGTTATTTTAGGATTGCGTCTAGTAAATGGAGATATTTGGTCCTTCCTGGATGCTAACCAAAGCTCCTTGGCTTTCGCAGCAAACTTAAACAAGTTTTATATCTTCTCTTTCCTGTATCGTCACCTTCTGCTGCCTTTTGGACTCTTCCAGTCAGTATTTAAACTTGTTCAATGTTTTCTACTTTAATCACTAAACACATTTATCTTCTATCTTTCAATTTCCCTCTGTCCTCCTCACTTATGACAAAATTCTTGCAAGACTGTTTACAACTACTTTCTCCATAGTTCTCACCTTTCACTCACTCCTCAACCCACTTTGACTTGAAATTATTTAGTACGTAATTATTTAGTATTTCTACAATGACCTTACTGAGGGACTGAATCTCACCCCTCTCCAAGAAATCCAAGTCCTAAATCTGAGACTCTGAATATGTTAATGTAGATGGCAAAGGGTCTTAGCAAATATGATTAAATTAATGATTTTAAGATGGAGAGAATATCCAGGACTAGGCAGATGCCCTACATGGTGTAATTACATGTGTCCTTAGAGGAAGGAGGCAGGAGAAGAAACTATGACAGGAGACTAGCAGCTGTTGAACATCAGCACGCAGTTGAAGTGATTTGAGAAAGGGTCATAAGCTAAGAATTGCAGCTACTCGCCCGGTGGCTCTGACGTTGCTCACTCTGTGCCCGGTGTTGCTGACTGGCCTGGCAGCCCTGGGCCTTGTGTTCTTTCAGTTCTACCAGCTCTCCAACACTCAGCAAGCTATCATTGTTCAGAAGGAAGAAAGGCTGGGGAATCTGTCCCAATAGCTCCAGTCTCTTCAAGGCAAGAACAAGAAGCTTGCAGAAAGCCTGCACCGTGTGGCTGAAAAACTGTGTCGTGAGCTCTATAATAAAAGTGGGGGACCCAAGTGCAGCCCTTGCCCAGAAAAATGAAAGTGGCATGGGGACAAATGCTACCAATTCTACAGAGATAGTAAGAGTTGGCAGGGCTGTGAATATTTTTGCAATGTTGAGAATTCTACTATGTTGAAGATAAACACACAAGAAGTGCTGGACTTTGCCATGCATCAGAGCTACTCTGAGTTTTTCTACTCTTATTGGACAGGGCTCTCCCGCAATGGCAGTGGAAAGACCTGGCTGTGGATGGATGGAGCACCTTATTCCTTTGAACTGTTCGAGATAATCATAGATACCAGCCTTCTGAGAAGCAGGGATTGTGTGACCATCCTCAATGGCAAAGCCTTCTCCAAGGACTGCAGGGAGCTGAGGCACTGTGCATGTGAGAGGACGGCAGGGAGAGTGGACCCCGAGAAGCTGCGCTAGCTCCCTGAGTCCCTCGGTGTAGGCACGCTCTGTTCAGCTCCAACTACAACCCAGAGGTCTGGCCATGTGAGGCCAATGCAAAGGATACGGAGTATGAAACACCGGAAGTGGAAGATTTTCAGGAAAAGCAATTGCGTGTTCAGGATCACCAGTATTTCTGAGCTGGGGCTTCTGCACATACAATCAGAAAAAAATCTTCTTCGTGTATCACTAACCAGCCCCAGACACCCATGAAGATGCCATCTACCTTCTTGTCTTAGAGATAATTTTTAGTTCTCTTCTTTCTCAGCACCTAGTATCACCTCCTTGTTTCCTTGTCTTTCTTTTGCTTAAAGAAGTAAGAACTTTACTGAAGTAGAAGAATTCAATGGAAATGGTATGGTTTACCCCAACAGTCAGGGAGTCCAGGAGAAGTTAGCAGACATTTCCCATACCGTGCTGCTATACACACAACTAATTCTCTTTGTTTGTTACCATTTCACACCTTTTAAGTCTGTCAGTAAGACTCAGTCTGCTTGGCTAATGGCCAGCTTTCCAATTGAGATGTCTATGAGATGTTTACTTCTAAATATACCTCTTTGTGCCCATGAAGACTCCAAGAACTGCTTCTTTTCCCTAGGAATTCAGGCTCAATAATCTTAAATAAATATTCTTAAATAAGCTCTACATCAGAATCACTGCCCTTCAAGGAGATTGAAGACCAGAAAGAACAAAACTTCTCTCTTAATTGCACCTGGCATAGTTTGGGTTCAGTTCTTACTGCCTCCCCTTTGAGCCTCTCATTTCAGGTACTAAAGATGTAATAATAATAAATTAAATAATGTGAAGTATGTGTGGTTTAAGAACGGATATGTGATTTGAGGAGAAATCTAGCATGGGGATGCTTTTCAAAATATAACAATCATTATTCTGAAGAATTGCAGCTACTCCACAAATCGTGGAAGTGGCAAAGAGTCAGTCATGCTGACAAATGCATTGAAGTTGATTTCAGATGTCTTGGTTCTAAAATTTAAGAAAGTAAATTTGTATTATTTAAAGCATCCAAGTTTCTGCTGATTTTTTACAGCAGCAACAAGAAAATAATATACAAACTAAGACAAATACGGGCCAATTATATTTTTCCTTTTATTGGATTTGTCAATTGTACCTTCTTAGCTCTTTAGTTACCACCAGTTTCCTTATGAAAACTGGCTGATTCTTCCCATATTGCTCTGCTTATTCTTAGAGTTTCTCAAGACTTGGTCTAAAGCTACAGCATTTCTCATTCTCCAAGCAATCACTATTATTCTGATATCTTTGAAAGCAACATTATTGGCCATCTGCTTGGGTACAAGTGCATACACCTTCTCATTTGAGTATTCTACTCTATTGTCATGCAGACACCTCAAATTCAATAAGTCTACCACTCAAGTAATTTCTTCTTTCAAGCTTACTTTGTTCCCACTGTTAACAATCAAAAAAATAAAATAAAAGTCACCGTATCTGACCAGGGTTTTAACCTAAAATTTGGGAATAAGAACATACGTTTTACTTCCTTCCCTATTACATACAATTTATCAACAAGTCTGACAAGCCTGCCACTTAAATGCTTATGCCAGCTATTATCTAAAACTAATCTAGTTCAAGTCACAGTATCAGACACAACTAGACTGGTGCAGTAGTCTTATGACAAATCCCGAAGTACATAATGTAGCAACAATTCAATTATATTCAACTCCCAATACACAATCTTTTTCTGTAGCTGCAGGAATACTTCACACATACACATGCATACACACGCACCCACAGACATTCTCTATATTATCACAAATTGCTTAACAGTCCTTGTCCTTAGGATATAATACGATCCTGGAAGTCCTTCATTTAGATTTTGATCTCTCTTGAATTTTTATTTTTTCTTTTCTTTCAAACTAACCCTACAATTTCCTCCTTTTAGATAATCAAACTTTCCATTATCATAGTTTCACAATTCAGGAACATGAAATGTTCTCTCATTTGTCTGGAATACTTCCTCTGACATTTTCTTGGTTTGTCCATCTTATCACCTAACCACTTGCCATTCACACTCCATTATCCTTTAAATTGTAGGGGAAGAATTCCCCAGTATTCTTTCAAAGTTAGTCCATAGCCTCTTGTTATATGCTCACATATGACTTTGCACTTGGACCTTGTAATGCTCATTGCATTTAAATATATTATCAAAATAATCTTCTCCCTTTAGATTTCTTGATTTTTAAATTTAACAGCTTTTTACTTGCTTGTTGGTTTTTTGAGACAAGGTCTTGCTATGTAGTTCAGGGTGGTCTTGAACTTACTATGTAGCCCAGGCTGGCCTTGAACACCCAGTGATCCTTCTGCCTCAGCCTCCTGAGTGCTTGGATTACAGGAGTGTACCACCACATCCAGCTAGAATTTAACACATTTTAAGAGATTTAGATATGTTTTTATACAAACATTAAAATGCACATATTCAAAGGGTAAAAGTTGTTAATTTTTCATATCTGTAAACATCCATGAAACCATCATTACAGCAATGATAGTGAACTTGTCTATTGCTCTAAAACTTTCCTCTTCCCTTTATTCTCACAAATCATGCCACATTCATCTTATTCCTTATAAATTGCAATCATACCTATATGTCTGACACAAGGTGACACTGAAAATACATTTGATGAATGAGTTAATGAGCAGTGATAGTCACCAAAGCACTACAAAAGAAATTCTGAAAACAATCTGCGTCCTTGTGATTGCAACTTTTATAAAATAATGCAAAACAAAGTACCACTGAAAATAATTCTTTGTGAAAATAATTATATTTGAATATATTTAAGTAGAAAAACAAGAATTATTAAAATATATAAAATATTATTCTGAACCTATGCATTTGCATATATTCATTTTATGTGCAGCTACAAAAGATAATAGACACTGACACAAAAACCAGCAGTGGAAAAATTACAGGTGATTTTAATTTTGTTCTTTGTGTTTCTCTGAAGCTTTCAAAGAACATGTGTCATAATTTGTTGAATGAAACCTTTCCTGTGTCTTGAAATTTTG
The DNA here is from genome assembly GCF_000247695.1 of Heterocephalus glaber. Next base: position 3,847,186 of record NW_004624827.1, on the reverse strand, counting down.
GCAAAATCCCCAAACTGTGGATAACAAGAAGTAAATGTTACCATATTATAACCAAAATAGCCAAACAGCTGTCAAACAATCCTGTTTTGAGTTTGCTACAAGGTAGGCAAATTAACGTTTCTGCTGCCATCCCCAACATCCCACCCAGTCTATAAAATTAAGAGTCATAATTTTGTCAGCAAGGAAAGTTTGGCAGAAAGTGAGGCATTCTAGAATATTTTCCACCTCATCCCATGGTCCAGTAAAAGGCCATTAAGACTATTCCTTTAAGGGAGTGCTCCAAAAAGAAACACTCTTAGTAATAAAGGATGGTGGTAAGAAGGGGAAGGAGGCATTACTGACAGGTTTGAATGTGAAATGTCACCTGAAAAGCTCATGTATCAAGGGCTTTGTCATTAATGCAGCAGTGTTCAGAGCTCATCAACTCATGAGGGCTCTACCCTCATAAGTGGATTGATCCATAATTGAATGGACTACTGGGAGCTGTTGCAAAGTCTAGAAGGTGAAACTAGTTGGAAGTAAGCCACTGGAAGTGTGCCCTGGAAGGCTATATGGCATCCTCATCTTCCTCTCTCTGCCTCCTGTCTACCGTAAGGGAAGCCAATCATCTCCATTACATTCTGCTTACCACAGGGCAAGAATCCACAAATAAGTGTCAATAAGTGCTGGAAACAAAGACTCCATTGGGAGTTGTGATATGGTCTGGCAGGTCATTTATCTTTATTTTGCCCATTCATTATTTTTCAGGAGATTGAGATTATCACTAATTAATCTGGTGAAGGAAATTCCCAAATTTAGGCTGGCATGGATACTATTGTGTACTTTTAGTCAGATTTACATACAGTGAGAATCAGAAGCAAAAAGCAGAGCTGAATGATGTAAAGTCTAGTCGGAAAGAAATCACCTACACACTCAGGGCAAAGGGGAGTGTTATTGCTGAAAGATTAGTACTTTTTTAAAAGCCAAGTACTTTGTATTAGTACAATAGGAAAGGGAGTTTAAAGGTATCTCAGAAATTAGGCAAACATACTCTGTAGACTCCAGGGTATAAAAGGGTAAAGGTAAATTTCTTTGAAAGACTTTGCTTTGTGAAGAGAGCCCCAGGGGATCCTGCTACTACTCAAGCCAACAGCAGACCTTGGCATCATCTATGTGGTGGGTTTTTTCAGATATGGAGAGTCCAAGAGTTATGATAACATGGCAGATTCCACCCAGATTTCCAAAGAAGCCCTAGAAGGCCAGAAAAAAATGTGTATGCCACTAATAGGGTAATGTGCAAAGCTGTGAGACTGAAGCTAAAGGTACAGTGGAAATGCAGGAAGTTGAAGATGTGGAATATTTACTGACCATACTTCAGCCAATGAGCAGAGCCACCCCAAGAGAAAGGCAATATGGGTTGCAATCAGCAAGACCTTAGGGGTGGGGCTGCCCAAGCCTTTTGGAGTTTGTATGGCTTGTATCTAGGTGTCCCCTCAAAGCTTCCTGCACTCATAGGTAGGGCATCTGGGAAGTGGCTGGATCATGGATCTGTGATACTGGGATTAGGGTGTGTGGTACTAAATTAGTCCATTGATTGGAATTAGGGTCTGGCTAAATGGATTTACTGAAGATGGAATCCCCACCCCAGGTTCTGGAGACAGAACCACTACAAAAGGCTTGTAGCCTATTTGGGATAAAAGGGAAAGTCATCTCGCTGTTGCTGCTGTTTCATGTCTTCTGCCTGCCACACCATGGACTATTTTCTTCTCTATGATGCTCATCTGCCATACCTTTCTGCCCTTCCACTCTCTTGTAGCCAGTTGACTATGGACTGAAACAGCTACAAACTGTGAGCCAAAATATACCTTTCCTCCTTTAACTTGTGGATATCTGATATTTTGTCTCAACAATGAGAAAAGTGATTAAGACAGAATTTATCACTCATCACCCACAACCAGCCTTATGTGCTGGACATGAAGCTACAGGACTTAGTGATTGCTCTCCTATGTTTGGGTCTCATTCCTTTCTAAGCCCCCATTTCTCCCTTTTGAAATGGGAATGTTTACCCTGTTCCATTTTATGTCAGAGGTATTTAACTTTCTGTTTTTCCTAAGAAAATCAGGGATATGGCACCAGAGCACCATCTCTTTGAGAAGTTTTCCTTCAGGCATTTACCTCACTGGATAACTCTGATATTCAGAGTTTATCTTAAAAATGGATCTCCTTAGAAAATTATTCACTCCACATACAACCTAATGTAACCTCTTGGTTACAATCCCATTTCTCTGATATAGTTATTGGTATGATATAGTTATTGATATAGTTATTGGTATAGTTATAGTTATTGGTATTGGTACTGACACTACCTGAAGCTACTATTATTGTTCTATTATTTAGGAAGTTACTAAATTTCTAACCACCCTAGAAGGCCAGTTTCATAAAACCTAGGATCTTACTAATCCCTTTTTAAAGTAGAATTCCTCTTACATAGAAAGAAACTACATATGTCTGTTTATTGAATATATGGTCCAAGTCAGAGAAGGAAATAGAATTATTTTAATTTCCTCTTTCTGTGCAATTGACTACCTGTTTTTTTTTTAGTACTAGATATGGAATCCCCGGTATCTGCAGTTAACTACATCTCCATCCCTATTTTATTTTATTTTATTTTATTTTATTTTATTTTATTTTAATTATTATTATTCTTTTATTAAGAGGGTCTCCTTCAGTTGCCCAGACTGGGGTCAAACTTGCAATCCTCCTGCCTCAGTCTCCTTAAATTTTGAGATTACAGGACGGTCTACCTCTTTATTACCTAGTCTTAGATTTCTAAAGTTATATGATCACTGAAGGAGCAGTGCAGGAGCCAAGAAATAGGTTAAGCTAGATGTGAGAGAGGTTCCTCCACTGTTCATAAATACTAAATGCCACAACAAGCTTCTCCAAATAAAAATACAATCTATGTGAAAAAAAATGAAATCTATGTGAAACAAATATATAGTATAAATAACAATTTTGCTTGTTATCAAATGTAGCAAGAAGAGACTCCTAATTCAAATCATATTAGAATTTTGAAGTCACAATTGTAAAACAATTTTTACTTATATTTCATCTTTTATTACTAAAAAGTATCTTATTTTCTTATGAGGCTATATTAAAAACACAAGGAAGATGGATAGATAGATAGGGTGAGCATATAGGTACAGATATGAATCTGGATATTGATACTATATAGTTTTTTTCCTCCTGGCTGTGAGGATCTAGACTTATTTTGTTTGGAAAGGAATAAAAGTCTGGAAGGACTCTGTAATTGTTTCATTTCATAGAAAGTTGGGAAAATTAGAAAGGAAATGTTGGGTTTTACAACTAAGAAAAATCCATGACCTTTTGATTTGGGGGGAACACTCTGAATAGTAGAAGGACCATGGATATGGATATGAGAGGCTTGAGAAGTTCCAGAGACTAAGCTATGATTACTTAGGAATAATATGAAGGTCTATAAAAGGTATAATAGATAATGTGAAATAGGAAGAAAAGGCACAAAGGGGAAGGGGAAGGAGGAGGGTTAGCGCAAAGGAAAGAAGGGAATGGAATTAATATGAGAAAATAAAAAAATGGAAATAAAATCTTTGTAAATAGGGAGGGGTGGAGGGGTTGAAGGGAGTGAAGGGGAATGGGGAAAAAATAAGAACCAAGAGAAATTATGTAAAGTTGCAAATTTCCAATGATGAATGTCATTATATTGTATATCTAAAATGTACCAATAAAATTAATTTTAAAAAATGAAGGTGTAGGGATTTTTTAAGTGCATAAGAAACACCAGCACCTTTGCTTTGGGTTACAGTGAGCACAGATCACAGCCATTTCAGCATGGACAATAGTGAATAAAGACTGGCCTGGGGAGTTCTCAAGATTTTTAGACAGGATAGGCTTCCAAGAATATGTATAAATTAGGGGTGCCTCAAAATATGACTGAATTAAGATAGGATCACAGTAAAAATATGTTTTATTTCTATAATTAAAATGAGTGACATGTACACACACATAAATCACAAGTTTTCCACAATCACATTATTTCAGTGGATAGAAAATATTTGAGCACCAAACTAATCCTGCTTTTAGAATTACTTTCTTAGGAAAAGTAAAGGATGGGAAATAATAGGCAAATTAATACAAATAACTAAAACATTTTAATGCACATTGATAAATTGTCTAATGCTCACAAAAAATCATAATTTCTTAGCAATATTCTGTATTCTTTTCAAAGTTACTAACTTACTAAAAATGTACTTGTACTTATTCATTTTATTCATATCAAATTGTTATTCCCATTAACAATTTTTTAGTATTTGTGCTGCCAAAGCGAGCACCTGATTACCAATTTTTATCTATATTTTTATTTACATCATATATGTCTGTTTACATCTTTTGCCCTTTTATGTTAACACTTAGTGTCATTTTTATTGTTACAGATAAACTTAATTGTAGCAAAGATTTCTGTTGAATATAATTGTCAGTTGTATCAAAGATATGTCAATGAAAATTTTAGTAGTTGTCCCATTAAGTATGATTGATAAAGAAGCTTTCTCCATTCACTTACTTATTCATAAACTTTTATTAATTTGGTTATTGGCCAACCCTAGTAAGAAATCACACAAGGAGCCAGTACTTATCAGGAAAAAAGACTGTGGGAAGTATCAACCAGGCAACATAGGTTACTTGTAATACTTTATACTAGTCTTTTGGGGCTGACTGGGCAAATATAAATTGGGCAGTTTAAACAACCAAAGAAATTTATTTCTATGGAGACTAGAATTTTAGGATCAAGGTTCAAATAGGGTTATTATCTGATGAAGGCTTTTTTTCTTCTTGGATTGCAGTTGCCTGTTTTTCACTATGTATTCACATGGCCTTTTTTTACATAAGCTGCATGTTGAAGGGGGCACTATGATGTCTCTTCTTATAAAGACAAAAATCCTATGCTATAACTTCAACCTTATGACCATATTTACATTTTACTTCTCATTCTTTCACACTGGGAGCTAGGGCCTTGTTATGTCTGTGTCTAGATATACCCCCAAGCCTCATGAAAACATAGAGGGTGCTTTTTCAGAGGTAGTTGGATGTAGAGTGTGTGACTGATTCATGGTACAATGCTAGAATGAAGGGCACTGGGATTAAGGGTATGTGATTACTAAATTAGTACACTGATTGGTTTGGCCCCACTGTCAGCCAAATATCCTAGAGAGAATATAAAAGGGGCACAAAGAAGCTGCTATGGTTTCTTGTTGGTTCCCTTGCTTGCTTTGCTGCCTTCTGCCTTCCATAAACTGCTTCTCCTTTGTGAATGCCTGTCTGCTACGCCACCCTGACTTAGAGCCAGCCGACTATGGAATGAAACCTCTACAAACTGTAAGCTAAATGAACTTCTCCTCCTTTAACTTGGGGGGTTGGATATTTAGCCTCAGCAATGAGAAAAGTAACCAAGACAGGCCTCAATGTATGAGCTTCAGGTTTCAGGATCCATGGGCACAAACATTTGGCCCATAACATAGTTTATTAGATTTATTTCATCTTGGAGATGAAAGAGCTATATAATAGTGATTAAAAAATGATTGTTCAGGCAACATCTTGAGTTTGCTTTTCACTTCTGAGTAGCAAATTTGTAAAAGCCTACTTTCTGAATGGTGCTATAGTTTGGAGGTATGTCTTACTCTGTCCTCATCTACCCCTCGTGAAAATCTTGACTGAAAGGGAATGGAAGGTAGGGAGAACATAGATAGTTCTTGTCTTTCAAAATTGATATAGCTTTAGTGCCTGAAAAAAAAATAGTCTTTTACTCTCATACCATTGCATATGAGAATTTCATGGAAATGCATCTTCTACAGTTGTAAGACCTAACCTTAACGTAGAAGCAAAGTGTGCATAGAATGACCACAAAAATCCTAGCACTACACATAGAATAGATGCCTCCAAAAACCACGCAACTCCTTTATTTGTATAACTTTTCTTGAAAAAGTGACTATCTAGATTTAGCTAGCTTAATGAGATTACTTCCATCATTATCATTAAAATATGCATACAAATTGTAAATATAATCTTGAAGACACAATTATAATCACTCCTTACAGATGGACACAATATTAAGCTTTATTTGGTCACTCTCAATAAACAAAGAACAATTACATCTCAATATTAAAGACAAGACAAAAATCTAACACTCATATTTGATTGCTAAGTCCTAGGCAGTATGTTCACTGCTTTGCCAGAATCATCCCATGGAATCCTCAGAATAACCCCATGAGTTAGTTACTATTACCATCTCCATTTTACATGCAAGGCACAGTTAACTAACTTGCTGAGACTTATAAAAGGCACAGAATTTAAGCCTCTTAGTCTGACTTCAGAGTTTTGGTGTCTATTTGCTAAAGAATATTGTGGAGAAAAAAAGAGCTGCTGATCAGCAAGGCAGAGAAAGAATTTGATTAAAGCAAAAATTCTACCTGTGATAAAATAATTATTCCCCTTTGTCTTCTATAGCTTTAACTTCTAATTTCTCAAACTGCATCATATGTTCTTGTAATTACAAATAGATAAAAAGGAACACCATTCTACATATCTTTGATCTATTTAGGAATATAAAGAAAGGACAAATGTGTAGCAGCAAAGCAGAAAGAAAATAATTTTCACATATTTTTACATATTATTAAGAATCAGCTTTGTATTTCCCTTTTACGAGTCGGATCTCTAAGACCTGCCGCGTCTACTGTGTTAAGTATGGGTTCAAGAGATTACAGGCACTGATGGGCCTCTGGTTCACTGTTATTTCCTTCTTGCAACCTCGCATCGCTATACATCTGTTTTGTTGATTCAGAAGAGCACTTGAAATGCTTTACAGTTGATTTTGACAAGTGCTACAATTTGATAGGGGAAGATAATTCTTGCTGAGATGATTTTCAAAGTACAGAAATTATACTTTTGAGTAGATATTACCTTTCTTTATGATCAGAATTTTCATTTAATATACAGCACACTTAAGCTTGATAATCACATTTCTCTTTTTTCTGAAAAAAGTGATGGGTGTCTCTGATCTATATTAAAGCATTCCACATTAAAATCTTATTCCAGATTCTGATTGTTTTCTTTGTTGCAGATAAAGTATGTCTGCCAAATTTAAGGATATCAGATTCATAAAATGCTATATGGATATGAAGTGGGATTGTTAATTAAATGAGCCTCTTGATCACGTGACTGGGCTGATTGATGAGTTCCCAGGATGTACATTTTCTGCATGCCTCTGGATCCACTAAACTGAGAATTAATCAGCAGTGCTTTAAAGACTAGAGACTTATTATTGATAGAATAATCACTTCTATGAAGTAAAATGTATGGATGTGATTTTAATTTATATTTTAAAGTATTCTTTTATCACACAGTCTTTCCCATTAGTTTAATTATAATAGAATATTTTAATATTTGATATTCAAGATAATTTTTAATGAAGAATTATCGTTCTTTTGCTTTTTTCACTAATACTATGCCAAACATTGGCAAAATTTTAAATATCATCAAGGTTTAAAATTTCTCTCACACAGTTTAAGATTCTAACATGTTTAAAGCAGACTAAATGGTTCAGTGCTTTGGGATCTCAGCCCTGTTTGCATCTCAACGTGATATTTTCAGTAATTAAAGCCTTTAGTATTGTGCCTTCATCTTAGAAAATCATTTCCAAGCCTTTAATTCATCTTAGTATAATTTTTTATATTATATACAAATATACCTGGAAACAGAAAGTTAATACAGGCTAAACTTCACAATTACAATGAACATATTCTATACTTCTGCTGAAAACACTGGTGTCAATATTTCCATATGATTAAAAAGCATCTCAGAATTTTTGTCCTACTACTGGAGTGTATGGCTGTCAGTGTGGTTTCTTCCAACTCCCTACTCAGCAATCCAAATTTCAGATCCAACAAATAATCCTAATTGGAATTTCTGCAGTGGACGTCCACGAAATATAGTAAATGCTTTAATAAAGTGTTACAGTAAAAGACACAATGCCCTTAACTCCCTTAAAATGCTCCCCCTTGTATCAAGTACACTTATCCCATCATTCTTGACACTTTCTGAAGCAGTTCTGGGAGTCCTCTTTCGCATCTTTAGGTGAGCTGTTATGGCTGCCTCAGTGTCCTGAATTGACACAAAATATTTACATTTCATGCTCATTTTGACTTTGCATAGAGCCAGAACTCACACAGTGCAAGATCTAGTGAATAAGGTGAATGAGGACATATCATCATATCTTCACAAGCCTGCCTCACATTTTACATTTGCATCCCCTTTCATCTGTAAAAGGTAAATATGATAACAGATTGAAGGACTTTTTGAAGTTTTTGTAAAAGATATAATTTTAGCCTGTGTTTGGATGCATTTGCAGTATGCTTACAGTTAAGCGTCAATTATCTGGCGGATAAAGGCAGAATTAATCTGTCATTAACTGTCACTGAGCTCATAAACTTACTAGATTTTTGCTATTGAGTACATTTTCTTATTTTGCATAAGAGCACTAATTTCTTGTGACTTTTCACTTAATGGTTGATATTAATATTAAAATGTTTACACAATCTAAAGAAAAAGCAATCATAAAAAAAATTTTTAAATGAGTAAAAAAGCAAAACAATCTTAACAAAAAAATGAAACTGGAGGAGTCGTAAAACCTGACCTTGAGGCATACTATAGGGCTATAGCAAGCAAAACACATGGCCCTAAAACTGACCCAGACACAAAGACTTTGGAATGGAGAGTAGGAATCCCAAAAGTAAATTCACTCCCTCTATAGTCAACTGATTCTTGACAAAGATATCAAAAGTATACTTTAAGGAAAGGACAGGAAAAATCCTGTAAATTCTTGTGGAGAAGATTAAAACCTGATCCTTCTCTCAGCCACCATATACAAAACTCAACTAAAAACAGCTAAACGAATTAAATGTAAAAACCTAAAACTGTGAAACTAAACCAGATGCACTCTGGTAGGCTCAGGCAGGAGGATTGCAAGTTTGAGCTCAGCTTAGGCGATTTAGTAACTTAATGAGATGCTGTCTGAAAATATAAAATATGTAATAAAAATGGCTGGGGTTATATAACTCAGTGCAAGGGCCCAGAGTTCAATCCTCAGTATTTTGGGGGGAAAATTATGAAACTACTTAAAGAAAACAGAGGAAAAAATTCAAACCCAGCATCAGCAATAATTTTAGGAGTAAGATACCAGAAGCACAAGTAACAAAAGCAAAAATAGACAAATGAAATTATATTACACAAAGCTTTTGAACAGTAAAAGAATGTATCAAAAGAGCAAAGAAACAACCTGCCAAATGAGAGAAAATATTTGTCAACTATTCATGTGTCCAAAGATTAATATCTGGGATACATAAAGAACTCAAAAGGCTCAACAAACACAAATAATCCAGTTAAAATGGACAAATGATTTAAATAGACATTTCTCAAAAGAAGAAATTCAAATGACCAACAAATATATTATATTATATATAATATATATATGTGTACGTGTGTGTGTATATATATATATGGCCATAAGGAAAATGCAAATCAAATCTATAGTAAGGTATTATCTTCCGTTAGTTACAAAAGCTATTAAAAAAAGAAAAAAATAACAAGCACTGGCTTAGGCTTAGAGAAAAAGAACTCTCAGACACTGTTGGTGAGGATGTAAATTAGTATAGCCATTATAGAAAACAGTATGGAAAATCCCCCAAGAAAGCTGAAAATGGATCTACCCTATATTCCAGCTATCCTACTTCTGGATATGTATCCTAGGAAAATAAAATCAGCACATCAAAGAGACACCTGTACTCCCATGCTTATTGGATCCCTAGTCATAATAGCTAAGACATAGAATCATCACAGGTGCCCACTGAAGGACAAATAAATTGTGGTGTATATACACAATGGAATGTTATTCAACAACTAAAATATGAACAAAATTATTTGTACTAAAATGGATGGAACTGAAGGACACTATGTTAATTGAAATTGTCAGACACAGTGTTGCCTAAACACTACAGGTTCCCTACATTTGGAAGCCAAAAATGTTCATCTCAATGTAGTAATTCTAGAAGCTAGAAAAGGGGGGAAGAAGGGTAAAGACAGGCTGGATACAGCAACAGATCCCAAATCACACATACAAGAAGTAAACCCTAGTGTCCTACAGCACAGTGCCATGACTTTAGTACCCAACAACCTATTATATATTTTATGAATAACTAGAACAGAGGAACTCACAGCCTCCAAACACGAAGAAATGATCAGGAAATAAAATGCTAATTACCTTGATTTGATCAGTACTCATTGTACACATATATTGAAATACTATACTATATCCCATAAACATGAAAAGGTATCTATCAGGCGTTAATCAAAATGTTTAATGTTTAATAGAATGGAAATGCTAACTACCCTGATTTCATTGTTACACATGGTTTACATGTATTGAATAATCACACTGTACACCATAAATATATACAGCCTAAATAACAATATTTATTTAAAAATTATTTTGCCTCAGAAATATTGTAATTACTGTTCTTTCTTCTAGTATTCCTACCACCATACAAATCTACACTCCCTAATGTATGGCTTCCTTCCTTCCTACCTTCATATAACTACTCTAACATCACCTTATTAGTTATACCTACTTCAAATGTCCTCCTTAAAACTGCCACAATTTGTTTTTCCACCCGCAGTATTTATTCTCTTCTTTCTTTGTATTTCCTTTCTCTCCCTAACACTTCTCATTTGACATATTATTTTATTGGCTTATTTGTCTATTCTGTTTCTTCCCTATTATATAATTAGCTCTATGAAGATAGACTTTTTTAAACCATATTTCTCACTACATCTCTGGAGGGTAAAAAAGTTCCTAGTCCATAGTAGATGTGCAATAAATATTTACTGAATGAATAAATGAAGAATGAATGAATGGTATTATATATCTCTAACCTTTGCAAATTACTATATGTAGTTCTCTTGGTTTAAATATTTTCTTGTTGTCCATTGAGCAAATTGAAATTCATATTTCACAACCCAAATTAACCATCTTTTCTTTCTTGCAGCATAACTTGTTCTTTTAATATAGTGTATTATTCTCTATTTTGTGTAGCCATTGTATACGTACCATTACTATATCTCATAACTATTCACCATTATGATTAATTACTCAATTATCTTTCCATTTTTTTGTGCTTTATCTTTGTTTCCAGCAGTTCACCAACACTGAGACTTAGTAATTGTTTAGTGAATTTAGTAAGTGAATTGAGCTCATTATCTTTTCACCTAAGTTAGCTTTCGCTGGAACCAAAATACCTTTCAGTCATATTAATACGAAACTTCAACTCCTTTTCTATATTCCTATCCCAAATCCTGTTTTGTAGCTGTCTTATTGATAATTTTTTCTATGTCAAGTTTTCATAGATATGTCAGTTTGGGTGCACACATTTTCGAAGTTGTGTATAAAAATGATAACTGAACTTTAGTCAAATCACATTTGACAGTGAAGGCTTTCTTCAGAAGAAGTACTGTAAATTACTGAAACTTGTCAACACCTGACTGTTGCTATTTGCTGATTAACTCACATTTATATCATCCACTTTTAAACTATGCTTCAGAACATGTTTTAAATGCTTATTATACATTCTACCCTCCTACCTGTATTTAGGTAAATGCTTACATAACAGTCATTGGACAGTTTGAAAGGAAAGCTACCTCCACTCTAAGTCAACATATTACTCATATGATTTAGTTCCAGTCAGTACAATGTGAGTGGAAGTGTCTGTGCATCTTATTAAGAACAAAATGCTTTGCCTGTAACATTCTCTTCTCCCTTTCCTATCCCCTGGAAATAGGAATATGGAGGAAAGGGGGTAGTATTTGAGTCACTAGCTTTGGTCAATTGTTGGTTCCTTAGAGCCCACCTACCTATCTGCCTTAAACATTATATATGGCAGAGAAATAAACTTTAGCCATGTTTGATAATTGCACTAACCTTTATTGTTATAGCAACCTGGCCTATACATTAATTAATGTACATGAAGATCTAATCAAAGTCCCTGCTGGCTTCCTACTTTTAGGAAGAAAATCATTCACATGGCTCACAAGGCCCTGTGTGGTAGACTTCCTGTCTGACCTACAAGCCATGTCTGAGTCACTCTCCATGTGCACCCTGTTCTAGCCTTAGCCTCCCTTCAGTGTCCACATATCACAGAATCTTTCCACAGACTTTCTTCTCTTCATGGAAGGAGTTTACCTTGTGTATCTGTTCTTATTCATCTTAGCTCAAGTTTAATGTCATTAGGGGACCATTCCCTGACTCTCAAGTCTGGGTAAGATTACTTTGTGTATATTTTACTAGTATCAAGATCCTGAAACTGAGCTCTTACCTCTGTAGTTTGTATGTTTGTGTTTGTTTGATGTACGATCATCAAATAATACTCTTTTATTAGGCTTATACACCAAAATAATGTTTGCCTTAGTTCTTTGTTAACACTAGACCTAGCACAATGCCTAGCTTCTACCAGGTATGCAATAAATAAGTTACATGTATGAACAAATTGTATTCATGGTGCCTTTCTACACATGACTCTATCCACAGCTAACTGATTGTGCGTGGTCCCCATCTTCCCCCACACTCCTGCTGCCCATTCTCTGGACACTCCTCCATATTTTCTTTTTTTAAATTTTTATTTTATTAGTACAATTTAGGTATACAATATAATTACATTCATCATTGGAAATTTGCACCTTTACATAATCTCTCTTGGTTCTTATTTTTCCCCCTTACCCTGCCCTCCCTTCAACCCCTCCATCTCTCCCTATTTTCAAAGACTTTGTTTCCCTTTTTTCATTTTCTCATATTAATTCCATTCCCTTCTTTCCTTTACCTTAGCCCTCCCACTTCCTTTCCCTTTGCCCCTTTTCTTCCTATTTCACCTTATCTATTATACCTTTTAGTCCTTATTTACACTTTTAGTTTCTCACACTAGAGAAACTATTCAGTATTTACATGTGTCCTGTTTATTTCACTTAAGAGTATGGCCTCAATGTGCATCCATTTAGCTATAAATGTCTCTAATTTTTCATTTTTTGTGGCTGAGTAGTTCTCCGTTTTAGAAAAAAACCCACATTTTCTTTATCCAGTCTCCAGTTGATAGGCATTTGGGTTGCTTTCAAGTTTTAGCTATTACAAATTGTGCTGCTATGAACACAGGTGCACATATATCACTGTGGTATGATCCTTTTAATTCTTTGGGGAAGATACCCAGCAGGGGAATAGCTGGGTCAAAAGGGACTTCCAGTCCTAGTTCTTTGAAGTATCTTTATACTGATTTCCACAGTGGTTGCACCAGTCTATACTCCCACCAGCAGTGGAGCAGGGTTCCTCTTTCCCCACAGCCCCGCCAGCATTGGTTACTGGTTGATTTCATGATAGCAGCCATTCTTTCTGGAGTGAGGTGGAGTCTCAGCATTGTTTTCATTTGCATCTCTCAAATGACCAGTGATGTTGAACACTTTTTCATATGTTTATTTGCTATTTCTACTTCTTGGTTTCAGAAATGCCTGTTCATTTCAGATGCCCATTTTTGGATTGGGTCTTTAAATTTTGGAGGTCTGATCTTTTTAAGTTCTTTATAGATTCGAGATAGTAGACCTTTGTCTGAGGATTAGCAGGTGAAGACGTTTTTCCACATTGTGGGTTGTCTCTTCACACTGCTGGTGGTTTCTCTTGCTGTGCAGAAGCTTTTCAATAAGAAGAGATCCCACTTGTTGATTGTTTATGCTAGTTCACGGGCAACTGAGGTTTTGTTCATAAAATCTTTTCCTACACCAATGTCTTCAGGAGTTCTACCTAACCTCTGTTCCAGGTGATTCAGCATTTCGATTTTAATATTTAGATCTTTAATCCATTTTGATTTTAGTTTAGTGCATGGTGAGAGATATTTTCCTTCATATTTTCTTATAAAAATAAAAAAGAATCAATAATAAATAAAGAATTAGACTTTGATACACTCTTAGTGTTAACAATTCAGGAACTTACAAAGTGAATATGCAAAGTTGAGTTTTTAAAACTAAGAGAAATCACTGAACAAGTTTACTCTAGTTGTAACATATAGATGAATGGGATTATAGATTATGCATTAATGGAAATTTATGAGATTGACCAGTTGTATATGTGTAGGTACAGCTTTTGTCAGTACCTTGTGTTATAATTTACTAGGTGTAAATATTAAGTCAATTATCAATATATCCAATTAACAGTTTTCAAATCCATTTTCCTCTAGAAAATATATTTTTAAAATAAGGACCTGTTCCAAAATGCATTGACTTGCTATCTTCTAAAAGTTAAATACTTATACTAAAAAATGTACCTAGTATTTTACATATTCTTACTTTTAGTTTGTTGTTGTTGTTGCTGTTGTTGTTAGTACCTGTTGGCAGTACATAATGATTGCTTTCCTCATGTGGAGTAGGGACATGTAAATAACACATCTTAATTCTTTCTTCATCCCCTCCCTCCCTCATTTCCCAAATCCTCCATCTCTTGGTCCCCTTTGCTTTTGCAAAATACCTATCTCCCTGTTTCCTATTTCTTATCTTTTATTTTGCTCTTTATTTAAATTTGAGATTTTTCATATAAGATAAACCATGTAGCATAACTAAGAATTCCTATTTATAAGCTACTAACACAATTTCTTTCATAATGCATTGATACTCTTGAGTTTCTAAAATCTTCAGTGTTTGCTTTTTGAAAATAATCTCAAAACAGCAGTTTGGATTTATTCTACTTCATTGACTGATAAATAAGCCATCTCTATAAGACATCGAGAAATGAAGAAACATCTAATCTTTAACTATTCCATTTAATATTCCCTCTGCTGTTAAAAACGCATGTACCAACATTTCTTTAAAGTATTTTATTTGTTTCTATTCCACAAAGAATTAAAATAAAATTGGCTTACTACAAGTAATTGACATTTAAAGAATATATCAGAAGTTTTCTAAGATCTCATTTGTATCTCAAAATGGATATCTTCTGGGACTCCAGTAGACTGGCAAATGTTTAAGTTTAGGCTCACAGAAATTTGGCTGTGGCTTGTATGAGAAAAGGAAAATATAAAGGCTCTTTAAAAAGTTCTGAGATACGTGTAACTTCTTGCACAAACTTGTTTGTATTTGTTCTCTAATATATATATTTATAAAAGTCACTGAAACTTCAGAATTCTCCTTTTAATAGTAACATGAATGATCACCTAGTAACATTGTTCTGAAAATTTTCCATTTTATTTTAAAATTTTTATATTCCAGATGTGTGGCATGTCTTTGAAGAAAGTATAGATTTAATAAAGTTATACATTATTAATGAATAAATTTTATTCTTTTGGGGGAAGTACCGGGGATTGAACTCTGGACCTTGCATTTGGGAGGCAGGTGGTAGAACCATTGAGTTAAATCCCCGGCCCAATTTTATTCTTATTCCTAAGTTTATTTTTTAAAATATTGTTAATTCAATTAAAATATTTGATCACAAATTTAATGAAATAAAATGATGATTGGGGAACTTTGATTAAAAATGTGAGATCTGCAAAATTATATCATACAGAAAATACAAGAATTAAAAGATATTAAGATGTTATACAAACTTATCTCAAAAAACATGAAAACAAATGGAGTAGATAAATTTTGTCAAAAGTAAAACTTGACATATTAAGTAAGAAAAAGAAACCTTTAATAATCTGGAAATAAATACTTTAAACATGTTAAATTAATAGTTTAAAATTTCCCTTTCTCCATCCCTCTAACATGCATACATAAGTACTTAGATATATCATATGTATACATAGACACAGAGAATAGATATTTCCCAATTTCTACATACCCAATAAAAAATTGGGAAACATTATCCTATCTCTTTTTTTTTTTCCAGTGCAGGGGATTGAACCTACGGCCTCACAGATGATAGGCAAGCAGCCTTTCACAGCTATTTTCCTAACTCCTCCCTCTTTATGATGATTGTATAACCTGGATATTTAAGCCAAACAAGGACAATCCAAGTTAGGAAAGCTTTAGGCTTATATATTCATAAATAGAAGTCCAAAATTTCTAGAAAAGTATTACCAAATTGAATTAAGCAATGTACACAAAAAGTAATATGATCATTTTGGGTTCAATGAAAAATGGAAGTTGTTTTAAGATTGGAAATGTTTTTAAAAGGTAACTCTAGATTTAACATTTTAAAAATTGAAATTATATTATATCTCAAATGCCATCAATGAATCCTCCTATACATAAAACATATTTGGCACAATGTAATAAATATTGCATAGCAGTGTTGAAAGGCTGGACTAGTTACAAAATTGTTTGAAGATCTATGTGTATATGTGTATGCCTGTGTGTATGCACGCATGCACACATGTGTAGTATTACCTCAAATAGACATCAAAATATAAAAATTAATTCTAAGTAGATTAAAATTTTCTATAAATTCACAGGAGAATTTTTTTTTATGTCTCCAGGGTAAGGAAGAATTTATTATACATGAGCCCAAAAGCACAAACCACAAAGTAAAAATTTAAATCCCTTAGAATTTGCCGGGGATTTAGCTCAGTGGTTCCAGTGCCTGCCTTGCAAGCACAAGGTCCCAAGTTTGATCCCCAGTACCAAAAAAAAAAACCAAAAAACAAATAAATCCCCTAGAATTTAAAATAAACACCATTAAGAGAGGAAAACAAGTGACAAACCGGTTAAATTTTTTTGTAGTACATATTACTAAAGCATTAACATTTGTAGAAAATAATGCCTAAAATTAATAAGAAAATAACAAATAATTATATACATAAGCAAAAATATGTATAGGCACTTCACATTGAGGAAATAATGATGCATCAATACATGAAAGCTGATCAATTTCATTACTGATAAGATATTGGAATTTCCAACTAAAATAAGCTATACATAATTGAATACACATATACTTGGCTAAATTAAGACCTCTGATAATCCTGAAGCTGGCAACAATCTAAGGCAAAAAAAGTTACACTGGCTGTGTGATTGCAAATTGGTACAATCATTTTGGAAGTTTGGTAGTGCTGGAGATGTAGCTGAGAGGTAGAGACCTTCCCTAGCATACATGAGAACCATTCAACATTGCAAAAAGAAAAAAGACAAAAATTCATACTTCATGACCTAATAATTCTACTGATATGTCTGTGTTGGAGGGACAGGGTGAACAATGGGACTATAATGTTTTTTTCAGCATCAACAATAGGGAGGTTGATCTTTGTTCGAATCTTTTACAACACTAAGAAAAAGATTGTATAAAAGTATACAAGATCCAAGGTAAATAAAGTTCCAATGCACTTAGTCAAGCATGTGGTCATAAAGATTGCTCAAGATTCACACGCAGAACAAATCACATATACCTTAGGGGATTACAGAATTTTGGAGCCATTCAGCTTGGAATCGAAATTGGATATCTATCATTAATTAAGGTGATCCACACGTATTTAGCCACATTACCTGTGACCACACATTCCTCTAGGACAAAGTGTTTGGAATATAGGAAGTAACTTCTGAAAGTCATAGACTCTCTACTACAATGTTACTATACATGCTACACTGACTGCTTTTATCCTTTCTAAAAGCAACATCAACTTGGTGCTGGGTGAAGCGTATTGATTTACCTTTATTTGCTCATCAACCAAAACTCAAGATTATTGCTGCTGTTCAAGCTGAACAAATATTACAATACTCTATAGAAACATATATCCCACCAAAGAACATTACTTTAGCTATCACTTCAAAAGTAGTGCCATCATTCTATGAGGTTGTCTGTATATAACAGGACCACTGGATCATGGAGTTATGTGCCTACTATTACATAGTTCCTTGGTGTTAAGTAGGTCCAAGAGTTGCTATGAGGAGTATATCAGCAAATCCAACGCTGAAAATGGTTGTTTATTGAGGTGTTCCTTATGCAAAAAGTAAATCCATGTGCCAAACATATATCAATTTTATCTAAATAAATCACTGCCCCTTCCAAGATGGAAGTGTTTCATTAGAATTAAGTTGCCATCAAGTAACTAATTGACTTCCTTGAGGGAAGGTGGTATGTCAGAGACTCAGTTTTAAAATTTGTTCCTGCAGGTAGGCTAGGAATAGCAGGAGAAATTAGATCAGAATCAGTATGAATTCATACTGTTGGCCTCAAACTTATCCGGCATACCTACTTTCATGGTGACTACATTCTTGAGTACATTGTGCCAGCATTGGGTAACACATTAATTTCAGCCAGCAAGTAATTGTGTTTTCATAGTTGTTTAGCCCACATCTTTGTGCTTACTTGTGTACTTTGGCCCTGCTTGTATACAGTGCCTACTGTATCACTTCCAACTTAAAATAGATGGCTGCTGGCCCTTAAGACTCTGCAGATCTGACACAACTCCAATACATGATGTATAGTTCTGGCTGCATGTTCATTTGATATCCTATGGACAAATTCCTCATCTTTTTGGAGCCCAGTAACATTCTGGGAGATTCTCTTTAAATGATTTAGAATTTTCTGATGCAGATATTATGTCATTGCTCTAGATCCTAAGGGTATCGATTAGGATTCTCCTATTCAATTTTGCCATAAAATCAATATGTTAACTTTTCCCATCAGAGGTATCTCTAATAACATAAAGGTTATGTAGTGCAAGCTTCAGGGGTACCTGCCCCACAACCATATTTAATATTTTAAATTTAAATATATATTAAATATTTGTTCTAGGGAAGATAGACAGTTTTGTGTCATTTAGCACATAGAGAAGAACAATATAGCCAAGTGTGAAATTATACGCCTTTAGCATCTAAGGAAGTTTATCAGTAATGGTGCTTCCTTTTTAGCAATCCAATTGCAAAATGAAATAATTTGTCCTTTATTAAAGGGGAAATCCTGTCACATCCTCTACTATAGACTCCTAAAGACCTCACATTGTGATGAGCTCCTTTATAGAGTTAATTTCCCAACTTTGAGAACATGTGTGTCTTATCATGGGACTCCAATACACTTGAACCTCTTTTTGTTTCTAGGCTTTTTAGTTGACAAATAAAAATTGTATATACTTGTTGTGTACAACATGATGTTTTGACATAAATACACATTGTGGAATGGCTACAGCCAGCTCTTTAACATATGGTCTCATATACTTATCTATTTTTGGTGGACTTGCCACTTGATCATCAGGTCTAATTAGTACCATGCTCTTGATGCAGTGAATAAATGTGGTGCTCTATAGAATATGAAGACAGTTTATATCCCTTTTTATAAATTTTATAAAATTTATAAAATTATAATTATCCCTTAGATAATTTTATCTCAGACCATATAAGTGCAAACATAGCCTTGGGGCAAGAGTGGAAATGGATACTCTTATGGGCTAAAAATTGTATCCCCTCAAAGCCCTAATCCCCAAAGTGGCTGTATGAGGAGTGAGAGTCTTCAATGTGGTAATAAAGGTAACACATAAGGGTTAGATCTATTCCGATAAGCCTAACAAGAAGCGGAGGAGTCACTGGGAGGAAAGTTCATGTGATGGTACATTGGGAAAGTGGCCCTGCACAGTGCAGGAAGAAAAGCTTCACTTTTTCCAGCTTCCAGAACTGTGAGGAAATAAATATCTGTTATGTAAGCCACCCAATTTCAAGTATTGTGTTATGGCAAAATAAGCAGACTAAAACAGGTACTAGTGTTTATACCAAATAAATGTGAATTATTTCTAGGCCTCTTTCTTGATGGTGATAACACATTCACCAAGTCCATTACTACAAACCACATATCTGAGATGGTTGCTCTAGCAAACCTACCACATGCAGTAGCTGCAATTAGGGCTACAAAATGCCACATGATATAGAAGCTATATTGGAATTTTAAGTAGTCCATTTCACCAGCCATAAGTCAACTGGTTCTTGTAAATCAGAATTGTGAATTAAATGATCTATGATGATATCTTAGTAAGTGGTGACAATCTTTGTCAGTCCACCTATAATGGAATTTGCTTTTGATTTTACTATCCTTGCCAATAATGTATCATATAAAAGCTTGTGCCTGGCCTATCAATGATATTTCTAAACCAAAGCAAAATCCAAGTACCCAAAATGAGAGCTCTGAAAACTTTTAAGTACCTCCATGCCAGTGATATGCTTGGAGAATTGATAAATAAACATGGAGTGGATTTATGCACCTAGTAGACCCAATATCAACCTGATGAAGTCCAGTACTTCATTTGCTGCCTGCCTTACATAAGACCCAATTGCAGCAAGGGACTCCTTATGATGCCTCAAGTCCTTGAACTTCAATGTCTGCCAAGAGTGTCAGTTGATGACACTTCAGACTTTAGCCACCAGTCCTAAAACTGTCTTGTCTGCTGATTTCCTCAGCATGTGATTACCTAAGTAAACATTCTTAGATCCCTTCCGGAAGAAAGGGTGAGGGGGTCCATACATATTTGACATGAGGTTGCAGGATTCTTTTTCCTGGAGACTTAGCTTCTTCAGTCAGGAGATTCTGAGCTTGAGACATTGCTCAAGTCTGAAAATTGTACTTTTTTACTGAAGCAGATTTTCAACCTCCTGATCAGTCATCTCTTCTGTTTACATAAATTGAGCATCTTTGTTCCCTGTTCATTAACATCACCTCTAGTGGTACTGTGCTCTTTGAAAGCCACATGGTTGGGTTACTACTCCAACCTTGCTTTGTATTACAATAATTGTACCCAGCTTGCTACTGATGGTTAAGTATCCTTCATTTCACTGAAGTCAGGGAGGCCAGTTCTGTAGCAGTAGTTCTGGAGTTCAACCACCAAAACTTCTCACCAAATCCATAAATCCTTTCACAAGCACATTCCTTATTGTTTTCCTCAATAGATTGTTATGACCTTTGAAACACAGTTGACAGGTCCAGGTTACAAAGGCTGCCCTTTTCCATGATTCTCTGACTTCTTTGTCTACCCTCTGTCATGAAATTTCTGGCAGCTCTTCCTCACTTAGGCTAGGCCATCATTTATTCTAGGGTTTCAAAGAAGTCGTAGATCCATTTATTTTCTTGAGTTCCTTGCTGAGATGCTATTTTGTATAATGCAAATGGGTGCTCTTATGGTGATAAAATCCAACTTTGTATTCTACCCCACATGATTATCCTTAGCATCCAGATCCATAAATTTTCCCTGGTTCCATGGGTACACGCTGTCTTGTGGCATAGCCCCATGCCTGCCTCCCTCACCAGGCCCAGTGCTTCCTACAGAGGGACACAGATGTGAAGTTTTGTCAGCTGACACTCCTGGGAGTGGGCAGAATAAGAGCATTTTAAAAATTCTATTCAATTTTTATTCTTACAAAAATTACATATAATTAAGATACACCACATGATGTTTTAACATACATAAAAATAGTAAAATAATACCTTTGTTCTAAAAACTTGATTTGAGTCCATACAAAATCATCCATCAACTACGTCCCAAAAAGGACTTTAAGAATAAAGCAAAGAGAGGATCAACACAAAATCCAAGGTCCTGATTACCTCTATAGGAAAGGAGGGAGAGATGATGGGGAAGGGCACAATCAGCCTTCAAATTTATTGATCACTTTTTTATTTTGTGCAATTGTGAGAAACTTGTGATTTATTATTTAAAACAGAGGAATATATTTTATATATTATTTTGAATGTATTATGTAATTCACAGTAAAAACTAATTAAGTAAAATGGTTCTTGGACCTAAATGTGATATAAGGAGAAATTGCTGGTTTTGACAATACAACAATTTAAATGTTTTCTTTTAAATGTGCAAGAACTCAAGCCAGATTCAGAAATGAAGCATTTAGGCAAATACTTGACAATCCCTTCTTCCAGTGCAGACACAGCTCCTTTCTTTCTCTTATACTGCATATTTCTTCTGGCAGATAAACCTATCAGTCTGGCTCTAAAGTATATATAAACAACTGGTTGCCCAAGTCTGAACTTTCATCTTCCCCCATCCAAACAACTGCACTAGCCTCCCAATATATCTTACAGCTTGCACTATAAAAAGAAAAAAAAGCTCCATTCAGCAATATCAAGACAAATAAATCTTTATTCAAAACTATTGCAATGGGAAAGAGAAATTGAAATTCACTGTTGAAACAAAAAGCAGATGAGTTTTCAAGCGCTGGGTGAGCTGGTGGAGAAGGGCAGGAGAACTCAGTAATTCAGGCTGTCCCTATGACCAGGTTGGCTGTGTTTGCTAATTAATGCAAGTTAGACTCCTACTCTTGCACAGAGACCAGAAAACACAGACACAATGCTTCTTAATGATTACACTTCCCAGGTCCTTGAGAAAGGCATTTCTGGGTTGTAAAGTTGGCAAGAGGCTGGGAGAGGATTTATATCTCAAATAGACAGAGAAGACATTTATAGTTACATGTTTTCTAAATTAAAATCTCTAAGTAACAGGAGGCTGAGTGTAGTAGGAAAAAAATCTTTAAAGTCTAGTCAAGATCAGGAGAACATCCAGCCATCTCAGTGGTTACTTTTGTACCTACTGTCTCATCTAGACTGAAATTAGACTCATTTTTTTAGAACAGAACTTAGATCAAGTTGCTCTGCTGATCAAAACCATCCAAAGGTGTTCTCTTTGCCTGGAATATCTATTTCTCTAGATTGCACTA
>NW_004624827.1:3781955-3819455 GCF_000247695.1 Heterocephalus glaber | reverse complement strand
GTTCAGCTCTCCAAGTATTACAAATAAGAGCTAACCATGTTGCCTTAGTTGGATTCTTGCCCATTTTGTCAAATGGTGGAATTCAAATAAGAAAGTGAGTGTTCATAAATTGTGTCCAAATGGGACCAAATGTTCACTCAGAATATGATTAAAAAGGGCCTTTTGTGATGATACGTAGAAGCAGAAAAAAATTAATACTGCACGCCCAAGTGTTTTATTGGGTGAAATTCTGTAAGGTGAGTTTCATAAAACAAATTTCCAGCCTGTTTGTTCAGCTGGTTTGCCCATCATATTTAACATTTCTATTGCACTAACACTTATTCTACCTTTTACTTTTGGTTCAAATACTGACTGACACAATACCTGTGTTTTCTGCCTATGCAGACATTCCTAAAACTATACATGAAAATGTGAGTTAAGATTAATTTCTTCAGTGAGTATTCATTTTTCATTGTTACCAAATCCTTTAAAAATTATATTTTTAGTAAGTTATTTTGACATAATTATCTATCTATTTTATACCTAGGGCCTAAATACAACTAGCAACTTATGCCCAGGAAAAAGAAAGAAACAAAAAATAGAATACTCAGCATTCATTCTATAAGGCTCAAACAAAAAAGACGTTATTTGGAAAGATTTAGTTCCCCCCAAAAGAAATTATCTCTTTTTTCATGGAAGTTCAGTAAGCCTTGTGAAAATTGCATGCTTGTGTTCTAAGACAGTTTTCTTAAATAAAAGGGACTCTAATTTATCTTCTCATTTCTTAGAGCCCTATATAGGGGGACTTACTGAATAACTAGGCACTTAATAAATATTCTTGGGAGAGTAAGTAAAGACAAAATTGTTTAAATAGATGTCTGATTAACAGTGCATATTAATATTTGAAGTAGTATCATGCTGCAAAGGATAAATGGTGGTGGGTGAGCTAAAATTCTACATATTTCACACCTAGTCATAGATCCCTAGGCTGACATGTAATAAAGCCCTATGAAGAGTGTATTGAACAAAATAACAGTGCAGGGCTTTTCTTGTTCACCCAAGTGAGGTAGTATTTTAGTGGCTTAGAGGCCAGGAACTGCTTATGACTTTGTTTTGTTTTGACCTGCAAAAGTGTTGAAAACTGTGATATATAATTTGTTGCCAATATTTAAAAATTAGGAATTTCTAAAAAGAAAATTGTGTTTCCCAGTTGTCTTGAAAAATGAAAAAAAAAAAAAAAAGATCATCCTGGGCTTAAGTCTCTGCAAAGTAACATTTTGTTGAAGGTAATAAGACATTGCACTGGGACACATGTTGAGTCACTACAGTCAGTTACACCTTTTCTAAGGCTGCTGAAATTACTTTTAAAATAAGATCCAACAGGCACTAACAGTAGATACTAGCTGTGGCAAGTTAAATATCACCTTCCCCCATGATCCCTAAGTTTGAATCTTCCAGTCCTTCCAAGGACTTTCCAGATGTGTTAAAAGACAGTGAAATGGGGGCCGGGGATTTAGCTCAGTGGTTTCTCCACCTGCTGCGCAAGCGCAAGGACCCAAGTTCGATCCCTGGTACAAAAAAAAAAAAAAAAAAAAAAAAAGACAGTGAAATGGGCACTTTATTCTAGATTATCCAAGTGATGCAGCGTAATCACATGAGTCTTTAAAAATGCAAGAGGAAGGCAGAACAGGTCAGAGAAATGTGACTTCAAGACTCAAGTTGTCCTTGCTGGCACTGAAGATGGAAGAAGAGCACCATGAGCCTTGGAATGCAAGCCCATTGCTGAAGCTGGACAAGGAAAAAGACTCTCTCCCAGAAACTCCAGAAGGAACACAGCCCTGCCAGCACCTACCACTCAGGCCCAATTTGGATTTCTGAATTGGACATTGTAAAATAACAAATTGCATTGTCTAAGTCACTAAAAAAATTGTGTACAAACTGAGCTTGCAGTCTCCCAGGGTGGAAGAATGACATTGTAAACCAAAAAGAGGAGGTTTGGAGAGTTTTTAGTAGAAATAGGAGAAGGAAAAAAAAGGGCTCTGGTTTCTCCGGTAGGTGAATCCAAAAAGTACAATTTCCTCAGTTGGTCCAGATCTTTTTATGAATAGGTGGAGCACAGGAATCGCTCGGTGGTTTAGTGGTAACCTGTCGCAATTGATTGTGTGGATTGATTGATTTATTTAGATATAGTACCACAGAGTTTGAGCAAACAGTAATTCACAAACCAGGCAGCTCCTGACGGCAGGTGGTTCTGGCGCTGACACAAGGCCGGGAGAGGAAGGCCTTTCTAGGTGAATTGCACAGCCAAGACTTGAGAAGTGGTTTTCCATTCCAGAGAGCAGGGCAGCAGTGGTGGCAAGGAGTGCAGAGAGCATCAGTCCTTTGACTTTGTACCCTTCTTACCATTTGCATTTTCCCATGAAACAAGTAATAAAAAGGGTTTTAATAATTTTGTTCTTAGAAGTAGACTTATTTTTTTTTGGAAGCAGAACATTTATATATTTTTTTAGAACATTTATCGGTTTTAAATTCACATTTTGTGAATTTAGAGTGACCAGTGGGAATTCAGGTTCCCTAACCCAGTAACTCAGCAGGTAGGGTTTAAAGGAAACTGGGATTTTAAAGAAAAAGTCATTATTTTGCACTGAAATTTCTTGGAAACTCAGGAAGGAGCTTAGTAGGCAAGGGCTGCAACTACCTTTAGTAGGGAGAGAGCTATTTATTCTTGATCCAAAGTCTTAATTCACTGTCTACTCTTATTTTAATTCTCATCAATAGGGCTGATCATACAAATCTATCTCAGGCCCTTTGCCCAGTCTTATTCATAAGCTAACTAAATAAACTATTTTTTACATCATTACAGTTATGGGAATTTGTTACAGCCTCAATAGAAATCTAACGCTGTATCTCATAGATATTGTAAAGCATTCTTCAGTTCAAGCTTCCAGAATCAGTATTTACAGGAATTCAAAGATGTAGATATGGTAGCTATAAGTGCATCATTGAAGATTCAGGTGGGCAAATATACAACATTATGTAACTGCTTTCAATCTCTAATTCTGAGCCCTTGTTCTACCTCATGCAACAAATTTATTTTAGCCATTTCTGTATATAATAAAAATGTATTGACTTAGACAGTTACATTAAGTTAAACACACAGGGGTTTTTTTTATTCCTTTCATTCACTAAATATGTATTGGGGGATTATTGTATTTTTTTCTAGGTGGATAAAGGGGTTAGTAAGAGAGCCAAAGCTTCTTGCCTCTGAGAGTTCATATTCTACCTGGGCATAAAGAAACCAAATACATGAACAAATTGTTAATTAAAAATATATGCTTTATAGGAGGAGAAAAGTTAAGCTGAGAAGGGGAAAGAGAATATTGCAAGTTTCTATTTTAGATGTGGTATTACAACAAAATATATTTGGTCTTTGTCCATACAGTGCCTGGTGCAGTGTTCCTAAAACTTTTGAAATTTAACAAATGATAGGTGTGCATTTTGTTATTCATCACAAGATCTTGTGGATTAAAAGTGTTGGGTGAATTAGATGAATTAGGAAAGAATTCCTGAATAACCTCAGTGTGGGGTATTCACTAAATAGGTTAAAACTTTCAGTAATACCACCAAATTCTAAGAAGAAGATGGGCAAGCTGAAGATTGAGTCTTATCAAAACAATTGAACACAGAGATTCGATGTAAAAATCTAAATATTTAAGAACTATGATATAAGATGACAGAGATAGAAACTTTACTAAGTACTGGTAAGTCATAATCAGAATTTTATTTTCAAGTGTAGGGTGAAATCATTGAAAGATTCTGAGAAGAAAAAAATGCTTTATGCTTCTATGTGTAGGATAGACCCTATGTGAGAAAAAATTAAAATAACAGAAGTTAAGAGGCTGTGGTAATAACAAAGGAATTAGCACAAGTGGTTAGGTAGATTTTACAGTTTAGATACAGTGCTGACAGGAATTCCTTATGTAACTGATGTGAGTTGTTAGTAAAGAAGTTCAACCCAAGTCTTGGGTATGAAGATTGAATAACTGGAAAGTTATGCTGCTATTTATTAAATAAGGGACACTGGTAGTTGTATGATTTGAGGAGTCAGGGTTGAGCTCAAGGTATAAAGCCAGGGCAGTTATGCACACATGACCTCATACTTGGGTTTCATGCACTTTATTTACCATCTTTTGATTTTGTCTTTGTTTTGATATTGTTATTAATTCAGTGGGACACCAGAGCCTTATGTGTCTCATTATTCATGTGTAATTATGTCTTCTGCTGCCACCCTAATTCCTCTAAATAGGTTCTTAGCAGAGAACCTGGAAATCTGTCCAGCCTCATTTCCCCATCTTACCTAGTGACCCCTGAGAACTTCCACCATAGTGTGTATGCCCACACCACAGCTTCCCTGGGCATCTTACATGTAGGTACTCAGCACGACAGAGTGTGGGGTCTGTACTACCCTTGCAGAAGGTTATGTCCCATTAGAAAGGGAGATGCTTGATTTGACTTTCCTGTCTCCAGCTCGGAGGGAGGTTCCTCATGTAGCTCTCTCTGCCACCATCAGTGCTGGTATCCGTGATGATCTGTGCTTGAGCATTGGCCAGTGATCATTTCTCCATATGTGAAGGACCTAGACAGTTAACTGCCACTAAAAATCAGTATCACAATAGGCTGAAAGACTGTAGATGAAAGGGAAAGTTAAATACTGAATACCGCTAGTGACATTTTTCCTTGTTTTTTTAACAAGGAGTCAGTCCCACATTTTCATTTTGAACTGGGTCCTACACATTGTGTAGCCAGTTCTCAATAGAGTTAAAAAAAAAATTCCTGTTTTGGAAGGGTTAATTTTGAGAGCCCAATGAGGCATCTACTTGCAGTTATTGAGGAGGCAATAAGAGCCACAAGTGTGGAGATCTGGTGAAAATCAACAATGGAGTTGTGAATGAGGGAGTCATCAAGCTAGATGATATTTTAAGCCTTTCAGATTTACTCTGCCCGCTCATCTGCTAGTAGGAGACAGGATAAATTCCACAAAGCTTCAGTAGGTTTGGAAGAGAGCTCTACTGTTGGCCTTTACCCATCTTGTTTTGGCATACATCAAAGTGATCCTCATATCAACTGGTCTTTTAAATGAGACCCACTTACTTAAAATTCACATTGCAAACTTATCATAAACTACTTAATTAGAATGACTCCACTCTGAATTCATTGATGTTTCCAAGGTCACTGAGGTCAAAAAATTTCTCCCTGTGATTTCCATGTACAAATAAGAGGCCTTTTTCTTCTTCTTTTTCTTTTCCTTCTTCTTCTTTTTCTTTTCTTTTTTTTTTTTTTTTTTTTTTTTGCATCCATTGGCTCCAACTTACCTTTCATAGGGCCTCCTAGATGATTTGGTAGATCTTCCTAGCCTATAAGACTCGTAGGAGACTTACAACCAGCAGCAAGGAATCACTCCGATTTAAAACCACTGGGGTCTCAACTAACTCTGAAATAAGAGATTTTAGCCAGCAATTCTGACAGAAATTGTCAGATGTTGGGACTTATTTTAATTTGTACTCTTCTGTGTAAAAAAAGATGTTCATTTCCATTATTCCCAAGGAATGATGTTGCTAAACACAACACCCACTTTCCCAAAAACTGATAGCATCAAAAAACATTTTATCAATTCATCTTTGAGCTCCAATTATCTTGTCTAGTGTATAACCTGGGTAAAGAAAACTTCTGCATTATTACATATGCCATACATCATTCCTGCAGTTAGAAAATGGTTTTGTTGATTCCCAAACTGAAACTTTTCCTTTTTCCTTCCCTTCTTTTTTCTGATAAGTCCCCCAAGGAACATGGAATTGAGATGGTTGAAGAAGACTGGCTACTATGTCAAGTTGTTATTCAAGCACTCTTCCTCTTAAAACCAGAGTTATTCTGCCATGAGAGCACATTTTGCAGAAACACACTCTTTAAATTCCTCTTGAAAAGTAATATGTTAGAATTGAGAATTCTACCTCTCTGGCTCAATTCTTCAGGGCAATTGGACCACAAAGAAAAGGTTTCTACCAATTGTATTTTGAGGCATCTCTTCAAAACCTCCACATTCAGGGAACCAGGCTTTCCAGAACAACTCAATGAAGAGTGACCAAGTATACACAGTAAACTAAAATTGAGAATTTAAAGTTCAGTTGCCATACTTTTGTCATTTTTAACACCAACTGAAATTTGGGAGATGGTTTTCAAGGCCACTCTCAGGTTTGATAATTCATTGGAAATATTCACAGAATTCACTGAATGCTATCATACAGTTTCAGTTTATTACAGAGAAAAAAAATATTTATATAGGTCGTGAAGAATGGGACTAAATTTATTCACTGAAACTGAAAGATCTTGGTAAAACAAAGATGAGTTAGATTCAGCAATTTCAGCTCCTTCAGACAATGAGGTACCATTTGACCAACAGTAAGTGTTTGGGATGAAAGCCTTCCTCCTCAGGTGCCTCTCTCACAGGCTGCTCCTGGCTCTCTCATACCCTCATCCTTGAGGAAGCTTCCAGTGCCTGGCTTCACTGGAGACCTCCTAGTGCTGCTCCAGTCCCAGTTTCCTCTTCCCAAACTGTCCCACTTGTTTTTTTTTTAAATTTAATTTAATTTATTTATTTTTGAAATTTTATTGGTACGTTTTAGGTATACAATATAATGACATTCATCATTGGAAACTTGCACCTTTACATAATCTCTCCTGGTTCTTATTTTTCCCCCTTCCCCTGCCCTCCCTTCAACCCCTCCATCCCTCCCTATTTACAAAGACTTTGTTTCCATTTTTTTCATTTTCTCATGTTAATTCCATTCCCTTCTTTCCTTTCCCCTACTCCTTCCACTTCCCCTTCCACTTTTCTTCCTATTTCACATTATCTATTACTCAGCCATAAAGAATGAGAAATTAGAGACATTTATAGCTAAATGGATGCACATTGAGGCCATACTCTTAAGTGCAATAAATAGGACACACAGGTGTAAATACCTAATAGTTTCTCCAGTGTGAGAAACTGAGAGTGTAAGTAAGGACTAAAAGGTATAATAGATGATGTCCCACTTGCTTTTAAGCTCCTTTGTTATCTCTATGGTATAAAGACCTGTATGACCTGACTCGGACTTACCACTCCACATTGGTTAATTCAGGAATATATACTAAACGTATTTCTCTCCTCATAGCATGCTACACCAACATGTTGTGATTATGTGTGTGCTGCCCTGCCTCTGGCTCAAGCTTCTTCTGTTTCTGTATTTGGCTGACTCCCAAACATGCTTCATGTTCAAATGTGCGAAGGTGGATATCATTTCTTTCCCAAGTCCCTCTAGGATATGTTGTATTACATTTTATTGTATTTTGGTTCTCCCACCTGTGGTGGTATTGCCTGGAGAGACTATACACACACACACACACACACACACACACACACACACACACACATATATTTCCATGCAATTAAGCTGAAAAGTGACCATGTATATAGAGTTAACTAAACTGTGAGGATTTAAAGTTCAGTTCCTCATACTTTCTCATTTTTAACACCAATTGCAAGTTGGGAGAGGGATGTCAAGGCCACCCTCAGGTTTGATAATTCACCGGAAAGACTCATAAAATTCACTGAATGCTATCATAGGGTTTTAGTTTATTACAGAGGAAAAAAAATATAGGTCCAAAAATTAGCCAAAGGAAGAGATTCAAAGGGCACAACCTGAGAGAGTACCAAATACAAGCTTTCTGCAGTCCTTATGACCCACTACCCTGTTGGAATCAGTGTGCTTTGGAACATTTCCAACAATGGAAGCTCACTCAAGCTGCATCTTTCAGAGATTTTAGTTAGGCTTTTTATACATAAGCATGATTGATCGGTTGATTGATTGGTGTTCCAAGTAGTTAAACTCATTCTTCAAGTCACCTGATAAAGTGCAACATGACCTCCATCTTAAATCACATGGTTGTATGGCCAAACCTGGCCTTCTCTGGCATGATCAACACTCACCCTGAGATTGCCAGAGGTACCCAGCCCTCACATTGAACACCCCTATCAGAAATGGAGAGCAAAGTCCAAGGCCTCTCTTTGGGCAAATTCTTTGTAATCTGATAATGTGACTAGCTTTTTGGCCAGTGACATGAGAGTTCAAGTGATGTGTGTCATTTGAAGGACTACTGTGGCATTTCATGTGGCTTTCCTTCTATCAAATGTTACAGATAATCTGTTTCATCAGGTCTGGGCCTCTATGACAACCAAAAGCTCCTTACTTATCCATTATGGATATATAATATAAGAGAGAATCAAACTTTTGTTATGTAAGCCACTGGAGTTTAGAGTTGCTTCTTTTCATAACAGTACCCATCCTATCCTAACAGATACTCCAAGCCAAATTCCTCAGATTAGATTTCCTGCATGTTGGGGGAGCACTGTGATAGTACTATTACAGTTCTATGAGTGGATTTGGACCAAGGTATGATGTCAGAAATAGTTGGATCACCCAAAAATCATGATCCAGTCTATCTACATAGTGTTTTATAAAGTGTTTTTATATTGCTAGAATTTTATAAATTTTAATAAAAATAATCTCAGAAGTTTCATTAAGTGTTCAAATATCTACAAGGTAAAAATTGGTTAGGCTGAATAAGCTTACCCCTTTGACACTGGGTTTGGTCATATAAATGACATTGCTCCAGCCAGGTCTAGTTAACTGTGTCATGTGTGCTGGTCCCTACAGATATTGAGATTTGCAAGCTCTTTACATTTGTTCAGCAATTATTAGTGAAGAAGAAGGATAAGTACAAGAAAGGAGAGAAAGGTAGGAAATTTAATTTCTATCAAAATTATTTTTCTGTTGAAGACAATGTATTACCTATACAGGACAGGATTTAAATATTAGTTATAGAGAACATTAGTTACTCTAAATATTTAAGAATAGAGGGAATATGAATTGACCTAATGACCAAGTCTTAATTCAAAAATATATTTCACATTACTTTTCCCCTAGTTTTATGTTTGCTAAGTGCTTTCTACTTTCCAACAATTCTTCTTTTCCCTATGAATTTCTTTTCTTTTTCTCAGCTTGTCTACATTTCTACACAAGATCCCTCTGGTAACAACAGAGACAAGTTACACTTGGATGTTTGTGTAATACGTCATACCTGAAAATATGAAGCAAATGATGTTTACTTCAATTTAATCCAGTAATACTATTTAGGACTGGCACTTTTGAAAGTGTTTCTGCCAAACTATTCCTCAAATCTCAGTCATCATAAAACTTACCTGACTATAGAGACCTCGTTTGTGAATTTGTCGCCTACAACAGATTAACGGCTAAGTAGCAGCAACTGTTTTTGATGTAGCCTTGATTTCCATTTTCTCATATTATATGTATATGTGATTATAGGAAGAAAATTATAAGAATTGTTATGTTATGTTTCCATCTATTTTTCTAATAATTTATCCATATGCCCACAGAATTTCTCCTTTTCAGGGACCATAAATTAGCCCTAATTTCAAATTTAGTTGAAAAATGTTTCTTTTGTGTTTTGGAAAAAAGAGTTTCTGGCTTTTCCAGAATTATACATCAGTGTTTATTGTACTCAGTATTAGTAGAGAATTGTATTTTTAAAATACTTATTCCTTAGAAATAATCTCATAATTAAGCAATGATTTTGGCCTTTATGAGGCTAATTTTAGAAAGCAGAGACATCATCTCATTCAGTTGATTCTTAATTTGAACATTCAGTATGTGTCCATTTTCTGAGAATAGCACTTCATTCAACAGATGAGAAAAGGTAAGAATATACGAACCCAAATTCACATTTGAGACTGATTATAGATTTTGTGGAACAGCTGAAAACAAATGGAGTGCTGATTGATACCTGATCTCTGTGTCTACTGCCAAAGAAAATGTAGCTGAAGTATTTTTAAATGTGCTGCATGGCTGTGTTCTCTTTGCCCAATTGTTATGTAAATACTTATGCAAGTCCTACTCCCCCAAAATTGTGCAGATATTTCCCTATGAAAGCATCCTAAAGCATACATGGCTGACATTATTTACCTAAAGTTGTTTTGCAATAGCTGTTTTATTAAAAAATACAACTTGTATACTGATGTGAGTTAAATTCAATATGTAATTGTCCAATAAATACCTGCTTCATCTAAAAAAATACAACTTGTTATTGGTTTTTATGGTTGGGCAAATGCAAGGTGAAAGATGAAGAATTATTGATTTAGATATAACCTAGCTTATATTACCAATACTACATGGATACGTAACAATTTAATTTCTTTCTTTTTTTGGTTTTCTTAGGCAAGGTCTCCCTATATACTCACTATGTAGCCCTGGATGGTCTCAAAGTAGTGGTGTTTCTCCTGCCTCAGCCTCCAGAATACTGGGATTACAGGTGTGCTGCACCGTGTCCAGAATTTTTCTTTAATTTCTATCACAGATAAACATGAGGACTTCAAAAGAAACAAATACTCAAAAAAGATGGACGGGTGTCTTTGTAGTCCTTTAATCTGCATGACAATTTTAACTATGTGGAATAAGTGTCCCCAGATGCACTTGGTGAGATTGTCTCAAGACCCCCAGCCTTCTCCATCCTACCAGAGCTTGCCTACTTTGTGATCCAGTGTGGCAGTTGAGAATGAAGTCATGGCAGAGGAAAAGTCACCCATCCCAAGAAAAACTGAGAACTGATAATCACTAATCTCTGTAACTTTCCATAAACTCAGCCCTCTCTTGCAAATGGAGCTCTAGCAATACATTGAGAAGAGATGAATGACACGGATGTATTTCAAAACTTACAGATAAAAAAAACCTATGATTAGACATGAAAGGAAAAGAAAAGGCATTTATGGCTCAATGATAGGAAGTCGCAATCAGAAATTGTGTAAAGTTGCGCTGCCGGAAGCCATTTTGACAGGGTTGTTTTGGGCAAAGACCTGGTTCAGCTGCTTATAACTCATTTAACTTTGCCTAGTTCAGTTAATCTGTCTAAATCTCTATGTCAGAGGTTAAAATGCTAAAAATATTAACAGCTAACCCATGAGAGCTTTACCATGTGCCAGACATATTTTTATGATCTGCACATGCTGTGTAATTTAACTCTCAGAACAACCCTATGAAGTAAGTCCTATATTATCTCCATATTATAGCAAAACTAGAACATAAATGGGTTCAAAATGTACTTTTATCTCAAAGCTTAGCAATCACTTATGTAGTACCTTTGTGTGCTAGAACTTCTTCAAGGTATTTTAGGAATATTTCATAACACATTTCTATATATGCATAACTCCTCTTTTAATATCCTTTCTATAAGTAAAGAAACTGAGACAATGACAGGTTTATAACTTGCTCAAAGTCACAGTGGTAGAATGGAGATTTGAACATACACAGTATGATTCCAGAGCAACCTTCAAACCAAGCATTACTGCTCTTAGGGCTACTGTGAGGATTAAATAACATATTGTCATATAATAAGAGGAATTTTAAAATTAGTATTACTATTACCATACATTTATTTTGAAGATTATGGAAACCCTCCTAACACGTGGACAAACCAGAAATACTACTGGTGCCCAAGAGAAGGAGACCATGATGTTTTTAAATCCTATTATTTCAATGGAACATTAAACCAAAAGAGAAAACACTAGCAGAAAGGACTGTGAACTAGAATAGAGTGAGCCAGAGAGAACAGAGAGAAGAGAGTGAGAATAGAGAGAAGAGAGCGACCAAGAGAAAGCGGAGAAAGGTAGAGGAATGAGTAATAGCAATCTTTATCACACAAAAAAGAGCCAAATTCCTGAAGAAAGAAAGTGAGGAAACAGCTTACTTTCAGCGTTAATGACCAGAAAAGACGTACCTGCTGGCGAAATTATGCTAGTCCCTACAATATTGAAATACTTATATACTACTGTATTTAGTGAATATTGTGCTTGGAGTGCCTTTGTGGTTGGATAAGTCAACGTTTTAATGCATATTCCAATATGTCAAACAACTCTAAATCAGCATTAAAGATAAATAAAAACAAACAGGAGAGAATTGGTGGCGATAGACACAGGAATAATTGGACCCAGATGAGAGACCATGAAAGATGCAAAATTTTACTGGGGGATTTAATCTACTGATTTGAAGGGCCTATTTAACATACCAGGGTGAACTCAAAATGGTCTTCTTTAATATTTCCCTTCTCATAGACAATATTAATTTCCCACTCATCCGTGTTCCTATAGTATCTTATATTTGTCTAATGAGCTTGAGCTTCTATAAATATTATTTTAAATTATTGTCAATGTTATCTTATTACACGTCTCCTATTTGTGTGTAAACTTCTAAGGACCACTCAGTAAATATTTTAGCTCAAAGTGGATAAACCATTAAAACCTGCCAATTTGATCATGATGTTTCCCTTCCCCACAAACCTTCAGTCGGAAATCTGCAATTCTAAGACAAAGCCCATGCTCTTTTGAAAGGTGAACAAGACATTCTATGATCTGGTTCACATCTATTTATCTACCTTTTTTTCATTCATACTCTGTGATTCAGCCATAATGAACTTCTTTCTATTCCTCAAAAAACTCACTGTTTTACTCTTTGCAACTGAGTTTACCTCTTTCTGAAATCTCTCCTGTCCCTGCCACTTTGCTGGTTCTTACTCAGTTTTGTTTTGTTTTTGTTTTTGTTTTTTTAGCTGAATTAGATATTTTTTTAAGGACTCATCTTTGAAGATTCTACACTTGGGATAGTCCATGCTATCTTCTTTCATATCATCTGGTACTTTAAATAGTACATGTTATTGTTTATTGTAAATGCTCATTTAACTGTCTTTCCCACTAGGTGAGGTTCTCCATAAGGGAGATATCATTTCGATTGAAAATCTTATTGCCCAATACCTAGAGCCATACCTGGTACATAGTACTTGTTAAATAAATAATTGTTGAAGAAATTAGTTGAAAATATCCATTGAAACTCATCAGAATTTGCTCACTGAGCATTTATGGGAATCAACTATGACCTAACAGTAATTCTTCTACCTCTAGAATTTAGCTATCCTACTTTTTAAAACTGATTCTCTTCCCTAAAGTTCCATTGCCACAAGGAAACACCACCACAGATACCCTAAACATGTACACCTACAGCCATTCAAATCTGCTTTTCTTCCTTATTCCGTTACTTCACCACGTCCTCAGCAACTCAGGCTTAAAAGTTTCAGAAATCTCTTTTTAGCAATATTCTCAGATTTCATTAGTTACTAAGTGCAACAGATTTGACCCATGAAAGATATCTTGAATTCCTCCTTTTCTTCACAGCTCTACTGTTCCTCTCTTAGTTCAGGTTTTTATTACTTGTCACCTGTTCTAATTCAATAGCCTCCCAGGGTGTCTCTTCAGTTTGGTTCTCTCCTTCTAATCTACTTTACACATTGTAGCCAGAGTAATTGACCCAAAGGTCAGTTCTTTCCCCTAGTCAAAAACATTCAGGGACTCCCCATTTTTAACCAAAGAAAAAAAAAGGCAGCAAATCTTCAGCCCGGAATTCAAAAGCTTACATAATCTAGCCCCAAATTATTTTATATTTTCCAGTCTTATTTTGTAGTAGACCTCCTCAATATAGACAAACTGGGTTTTCTTTTCATCCTCATAACTTGCTTTGTGCTTCTTCACTTTTAAGCTCTATTCATGTTCTTCCTGCTCAGTCTGCCCTCCCTCCCTTCCTTCCCACAGACCTCCTTCTCCTCGCACCTCTCTCCAGAGGGAGCTTCAAGTCACACCACGTGGGGGGTTTCACAAATCCAATGGATGCAATTTTGTAGCTAGGTAATTCACTTCTGCATGCATTAGTAGGATATTTCTCCTTTTTGCTTTTAAAAATCTATCTCCTTTTTGTTCCATATGCATTACATATTTTATTTTACCATTTTGGAATGTTATTCCGAAGTGTACTCTTTCTGTTTTTCTTCATTCTTGGTTTTGGTCCTTTTTAAAGCGAATTTCCATAAGGTAAAGATCTGGAGTTGCTATATCATAAAAAGTCCAAAATGATTTTTTTCTTTTAAAAACGAATATATGTAAACTTTAATAAATATTCCACTCCTACTTTTTTGTTAGTTGAAGATATAGAAAGTCCCAAGAGGGAGATTTTAAATTCCAGTGAACAATATTTCCTATGGATAATATTACATGCATACAGATGACAGAAATAATGCTCTCACACAGATTAGATAAGAAACTCTTTTCATCCATTATTAGCTGTAGTGCCTTTCAGGAGTACTTGTTTTAGCCTCCTCCCAAAAAATGTATTGTGAAATATGATTGTCACATGATATTCTGCAAAATTTAGTTTCACTGTACTTAAAAGTAAGGCAAAATTTTTAAAATTAAGAACTTCTGTTTCTGACTGTTCAAAGATAAATGGCTCAGACGTGACACCCTGTTATAAATAATGATACCATGTCAGCAAAACATGTGAAATCACTATTCTCAGACATTAGATCACTGGTAACCATGGATGTGATCACTGAAATAAAAGGAATAAATCAGGTATATCCTATGAGTTCCCTAGCTCTGTATATAAAGTATCTAGGTTTGGGAACCACAGTAAATTATTATAGCCTTACAAAATTGAAGAGAAGGAGATCATAGTTATGGGTAGTTGAATTCTCTGGAATTTGGATGAAATAAAAATCAACAAGGAGGGAACTATGGAAAGAAATTATTCCAGAGAGATCCTTTAAAATCCTACATGTTTTGTCAACTTTGATGGTGCACTAGTGTTACTATGAGGTGCCTTGAAATTAAACAAAGAATTGCTAGGAAGAGATGCATTATTAAAGCTTGAATGGAAGAATCCCAAGAATTCACACAGGGATGGAATAAATTTAACTTTTAAACAGCCAGAGTAGAGAGACCTAAATGAACATTTAGGATTTTTTTTTTTTTTAGTACTGGGGATTGAACTCGGGTCCTTGTGCTTGCGCGGCAGGTGGCGAAACCACTGAGCTAAATCCCCAGGCCGAACATTTAGGATTTTGATGGAGACCTCAGGTTGGCCAGTCCTGTCAGTAGGCTAAATACTTGCAATACCAAAACTTAAAAATAACCCTAAAAAGGATCAAGCTGATAAATAATACACCTTAACTCTCTTTCAGTGCAATATTTAATATTTTAAAAGAAAACAAAAGAATATTTTTAATGTCTAGCACTCAAGAAAAATTACTAGACATGTAAAAAAGGAAGAAAGCATGGCTAACATGAAGAACTTATTTTATAAAGACAAAAAAATTCTATAAATAGTGAGATTAATAAACAAGGACCTTAACAGAGTCATTATATGTGCATTCAAGAATTTAAATAAAAATAAGAATATTAAAAAGGGAAATGGAAAGGAGAAAACAAACAAAATAGAACTTGTATAAGTGAAAACATAAACACAATATTGGAAATACAATATCTACTAGGTGTGCAGAAAATTAGACAGATCAAAGAATGTTAAACATGAACACATACCAAGAAAAACTATGCCAAATGAAGAATAAAACAAAATAAACTTAGGAAATGAAGTCTCAGTGATGTTGGGACAACAGTAAGCATAATATCTGAGTAAAAAAAAATCCTGCCATTTAACAAATTTGAGAAAATCGATAAACTCACAGATACAAGAAACTTAGCAAACATGAAACAAATAAAAATGTACACCATGGCATACTATAAACAAAAGCTATAAAAATCAGTGATGAAGGAACAATCTTAAAAGCATCAAAAAATGTTACAAACTGAAGAACAAAGATATGATTACTATTGATAGCTAATATAAAGTCATGTGAATCATCAGGTATACAATATGACAACATTAGCTTTCCAAAAGACAAATAAATACAACATAATAAGCCTATAATTCTGTGATTATTGAAAATATATCTTTCAAAAGTAAAGGCAAAAGTAAAATACTTTCCAGCCACTTGTGGCTAAAATAATTAATTTCTAATAGATGTGCACAAGACAACAAAAAGATAAAGCAAAGTCTATAAAATACCAAAACTTAAAAATAAATCTAAAAAGGATCAAGCTGATAAATAGTAGTTTAATTTTCTTTCAATACAATTTTTAACATTTTAAAAGAAAAAAATATGTAATGATATAATACTTATTGAGAATGTACTGGAAGATACAATTCTGCAAAAGCTATAGAAATTATGCAGAATAAATATAAACAATTTTTATGAGAAAATTTAATGACAAATTCTTTTATAAAAAGAATTTTTTAAAATTAGAATAACTTTATAAATAAGTTGAATGTACAATTAAACAGGTATATTAAAACATCAGGTTCAGCAGCCTTTATTATCTTTTCTAGAAGAAGAAATTCAATGATTTTAAACTATTTTGTCACAATAGCAGAAGGAAAAAAAATACAGTGAACCCTCAAATTACAACCAGCCTTACCTACTAACATCTTGGGTTAATTAGGTTAATGGAAAATTCATCTGCCTCTTGTGGTGTATAGTGTGTACTGAGGTAAGCATCTAGATTTCACCTGTATTGACTTACAACTAACTTGAGTTACAACCAGCCCTTGGGAACTTATCTAGTTCATATATCAAGGTCCCACTGTACTTCTCTTTTCAGTTTGTGAAAACTGAATTACTATGATAGTAAACCAGGCCCAAAACAAAACAAAGTAAAATATAAAGAACAATAATTACCAAAATAATAGATATCAAAATCCTAACAAAATTTTTTTAATGGAATTCAGCCTTATGGTGAAAGAAGTATACAATATGTTCAAGTGGAGTTTGTTTCAGACCTGTATCTTGATTTAACCTTCAAAAATCTATTAGTGAAAGTCACAGATAAAGGAGAAAAGCTATAACCAAAAAATTTGTAGAAAATGAAAATGTAATATGAAAATATGATAAAATTAGACATCCACTGATTTAAAGTTCACAGTGTGCTAGAAATAAGAAGCTTCTACTTTCATAATTAATTGTGAAACAGTATGTGTTTTTTAAGGTTAAGGGTAAAATCAAGATGCTCTTACCTGGCGTAAGGGATGCTTGCCAATCAAATAAGGCAAGAAAAAGACATGAGATATAAATATCAAAAAAAGGAGACAAAGGTGTTTTTAATAGCAAATTATATGGTAATTTATTTTTACAATCAAAGAATCTGTAGAATTCACAGAATAATTAATAATTATATTTGACAAGGTAATAGGATGCTAAATTAATATAAAGTTAATTATATTTCTGTTTAATGTAAATAATACACCTAAACTTATCAAAGCAATTGATTACTTTTACCTAATTAATTAAATATTTTCAATGAATGTTGATAAATAGATATCTGTGTAGAAATAAAAGTATCTCAACTGTTAATTTATACCAAATGAAAACATAATTTGATGTGAACTATAAAGCTAAGTACAAAACCTAAAAACTATTAGGATCTAAAATAATATAGAAGAAAATATTCTGATATCTGAGCAGACAAAGAAATTTTATATAGGGCCTAAAACAACCACAAAAAAATTGACCAAATGGACTTCATAATATTTAAAAAAAAAATCTAATCTTCACAAGAGAGACAAGTAAAGCTAACAAAAGTCTGGGACAAAATATATACATGTATAATATTTTATTATAAATTGGCAAACAGTAATTGTATATAAGTATATGCACAAAGTTATGCTTACTATATGTATAGCAAGCTAGAATGACTAACCCAAGCTAATTAACATATTCATCACTTCAACCATAAATGTTATGGTAAAACATTTAAAATTTGTTAGCAGTTTTGAAAATTTACATTATTGTTAACTATACTAACATACTGTGAAATATATCTTTCTAACTGAAACTTTGTACCCTCCAACTAACATTTTTCATTAGCCTCCATCCAGCAGCCTCTGGTAACCACTATTCTACTCTGTGCTTCTGAGTTGGATTGTTTTAAATTCTACATATGTAACATCATGTGATTATGGCCCTCTGGCTTATTTCACTTATTCTGAGGTCTGGGAGCGCGTATTTCTTTTATATATGTATGATAATAGGTTTTCATGAGAACAAATATT
This sequence comes from Heterocephalus glaber, assembly GCF_000247695.1. The sequence goes on along the minus strand of NW_004624827.1, from coordinate 3,801,384 downwards.
TTTAAAACTACTTTACAGTTCAATATTAAAAAAGGAAATTGATTCTATTTTAAAATATGCAAAACATTTGAACCAACACACTACAAAGATATACAATTGCCAATATGTACATGTAAAGCTGTTAATTATTATTAATCATTTGAGAAATGTAATCCCACAAAATCATTTGGAGGCTAAATTAAAATAAACTGACAATGTCTAGTTTTAGCAAGGATAGAAAGGCATAAGAAAGCTCATATAAAGCTGATGACTGGGCTGGAGATTTAGCTCAGTGGTGCCTTGCCTGCCTCACAAGCGCAAGGTCCCAAGTTTGATCCCCGGTACCAAAAAAAAAAAAGCTGATGACTATAAAAAGTACGAATTTAGAAAGCTCTTTGAGATATTTTTATAAAGTTAAATTTATGCATGCCAAATAATTAAGCAATTGCATATCTATTGACTTTGAAAAATCTAAAAACTTAAGTGTTTAAAAATATACATAAATATTAATAGCAAGTTTATTCAAATTGCCTCACAGCGGAAATAACATAAACAACTATAAAAATTGTGCAAATTAATAAATACATTTTGTAAATTTATAAAACTCATAAGAGAATACTACTCAATTTTTAAACATAAAAAGGGAATGATTATTTATCCCCCAAACATGGACAAATTATGGAAACAATCATCTAAGCAAAAGAAGACAGATACAAAAGAATGCACGTTCACTTATATGAAATACAATTTCATTTATGTAAAGTTTAAAATACTCAAAGTAATATATAGTGTTTAAAATAGATCAGTGATTGCCCAATGCCAGGAATTTAAGGAGTATGATAGACTACAAAAGGTATAAAGAAGCTTTTTTGGGCAATGGAGATGTTCCACATTTTATTGATGGTGATGTGGGCATGGATGTACTTAATCGTTTGTCAAATTTGTTTAGGCCTGTTCTTTTTAATCTCCTTATGTGGCCATGCATTTAACTCTGCCTGTTTCATTAGGTGGTAGAATTGGAGATATGTAAGAGCATTATCCAAAAACTATTGGAGATATTTATAAAGAAAAAAAATGAAGAGTTGATAAATATTTGTCACTATATTTTAAAGTATAAGTATTTTTTTCTTTTCATATGCTCATAGTAGTTCTCTGTACCTTTCCTGGAGGGCAGAAAGACCTAATCAGAAAAATCTTCAAACAAACCCATGAGCCTTTTTATGGTTGTTGTATCAAAAATAGTTTTGGTCAACACATAAGCATCAGAGCTTTTATTTAGATGTGGCTGATCAACAAAAGAAGGCAAGAACTTCTGTTTATTCCAGAAAAGATGCACAGAAAATCTGATTTATATGCCATTTAAAAATCCAGTTAATTCAATGTTAGCTATACTTAGAACTTTTCATTTTCCATCATTTAGTTAACTTATAAAATTAACAAATTATTTTAATTAGTCATTTAAAAGTGCCATTCATTCTAACACATTGTGATTCTTTTAGTTGAATGAGCAATTAAGTAAATTAATATAATTTTAAAAGGAAAACAAATAGTAGGGATCTGGGGCACTGAAATCAAAGCCCATGACAGTTTGTTTGCAGTTCAATTCATAACATTTGGCTAAAGCCCCTTGCATTCAAAGTATCAAAGTTATACCCAACATGGACTTTTCAGGAAGATATGTTTCAACTTCAATTTTGATAGCAGAATTCTTGGTCTTTCAGGTGGAATTATGTGCATTATTTCTCTTCATTTATACAATTTCTTTCATAATCATATCATAAAGGAACATGATGCTGAAGGGAATGCTAACCCAACTTCAGAGTCAGTCAGGTTCAGGATAGAGGTCTCTTTGCTCTCCATTGTTGGCCAGTAACAGGTAAACCATGGCTATTGTCCTTCCATTCTCTCTCTTCTATTTTCTATTAGCAAAGAATGGCAAAATTTACTCCAGTAAGTTTACCCAAATACTGCAATTAGTTGTTTGTGACAGTGCCACTTTTGCTTCCTTCAGCGAGTCAGTTGCAGTGTGAGAGCTTACCTAGTGAATATATGCCCTATACATTACTAGGGCAAAGATGGTGGCACACATCCAGATTCCAGACCCAGTCTTTACTAAAAGGGCCAGGTGGGTAGCTGCTCACCATACGAATCATCAACAGAGCAGCAAGAGGTAGAGAGCAGGATTAGAATAAGTATCAGGAGTTCTCTTTGGAGAACTATAAATGATTTCTCAAGCAGGAGAAAAATTGCTATTTATGTATATATTATTCACAATCAGGTATTGAAACTAAAATGTCCTAAAGTAGAGAAATTCACTTTTGCTAAGTTATTTCACTGAATTCCTTTTGTGTGGAGTACTTATGTAATGGCATTATCACAAACATAAATTAATGAGTGTAACCCGCAAAATAGAGTAAGGGGGTTGGATTTTACCATGAGAGTTGCATTCAGCCAGGTGGGTAGTCTAGTGACACCTTTGAGATAGAAAGGTGTCTGAGAGTAGGTGTCATCCCTGTCAAGTAAATTTAATAGGAAAGGCTTCAAGGACAGCGGATTTTCTCTACCTTTCCTATATGTTGAGAATTTCTTCATCCCTTTGCCATTTGTGGAGCCTAAGTGAAGATTCTGAGTATCTTTGGGGGTTTTGATGGTTGGACTCTTTCAATGTATACAACTTTATACCAAAAATTTAGTAAGATAAATTTTATTCTTAATGGGAAGTCTAGGTTAAAACATGAGAATTCTAAATTAAATCCTTTAGTTCTTAATGGAGAAGATTAAATTAGAAAAAATTTGAAGTAAAATGGCTTTGTGGCCCTCATCCATTGATATGAATATCTTTTCTATAATGACATCTTTATTAAGAACTAACACCTTAATAGAGGATTATTGAAGGACAGTCACACACAATGAAAGCTACAAGTGTTATTTTTTTAAAAAGACAAAGAAAGACATCTTGAAATTTGTGTTTTTTCCTTTTATTTTTTCGAAATGAAAAGTGTTTTGCTATTAGCAACTCAAGGTAACAACCTTTTACACTTTGCTATTAATCTTGCTGAGAGCCCTCCTTATTCCTTTCATCTATTTAGACTCAATGAGATTGTTTACAGACCCTTTTACTGCTAAATAAACTGAGGTTTTAAAAAGTAGCATAAATCATATGAATAATATTAGTGTAAACTCTGAAATTTGAGATTTGACATTGTCTCTGAACTTATAGAAAATTTAACCTCCTGTTAACAACACTTAATTGACAACTCTGTAACATTATTATAAGTATGCACTAGCAATTACATTTAATCTACTATTAAATTCTAACTCATGAATACAGAAGTAACCCCTATTTGAAGTGTTAATGATGCTGTTTGTGATATATTATGATATATATGATTCTGGAAAGTTAAATATGTGTCATTCAAGATGTCACACATAAATATATATATGAATCTGAGTGAATGGTGTTTTTTTAATCACCAATTAAATTACAAATGTATTAAAGAAAGATGTTTAAAATTTGCCTTCCAGAATAAAATGTGCATATATTACTAGTGTTTATTATTGTTCCATGTATATTAATAGTTATAAGACATACAGTCTCTGGTTATTTGTACTATGTAACTGAAACCTGCCATATTAATTATTTCTTTTTAGAAATACAGATAATTGTAATCCAGTGATTGCCTTTGTTCCAACCAATGGATTTTAATTGCATTTAGAAAATGTAATTAATAATAATTATATTATTACAACTGCACAATATTAATTACAATTATATTATAATAAAGAACTCTAGTTTCATTTGGAAAAAGAGAAGTAATTTTGAAGCTCAAGGCATTCTTTCAAATTCTAAGTAGTTTTTCAAAAAGTTATTGTTATTCTTTTTAGAATAAGTATTTTCTCTTTTTACTCATTTGACCTCATGATGCCCTAAGTATATTGTATTTTACACTCAATATTCATTAAAAGAAGAGTCAAACGGTTAGAAAATTAGGGTAAGTTATTTTTTGCTTGAGTGTTAAAATGAAGAGAAAGATAATTATAATTAAAAGCTGTTGAGTTGATATATTTGGCAGAATTGACCATTACAACAGTGCTGATGGCAAAAGATGTAGTGGTCTTTTTGTACAATAAAGAGAAGTCAGTTTATTTAACAATGGAAAATTTTACTTTAAGATTTTCCCTACTCCTATCTGAGGATCTTAGAAATCAAGAATTAAATGTTTAAGGATTTTTTTAACCTTTCATAACATATATGTGCTAATTTTCATCCAAGCTCTATATTGTTTAATTATTTCTTGGTCATTCTTATTAAAACCGTTTCATGGAATATATAGTTATCAGATTGTTTTCTAAGTATGGTAACAGTTTCCTTATTGTTCTTCAAACTATTGGAAGCAACATTAGAACTCCATCATGGAATAAAGGCAGTAATACTAAATTAAGGAGGAAAAATGACTTCACTTGTATTTTGGACAATTCCTGTCTTGGAGTTTTAAAGAGATGCCCTCATAGAACAAAAGCCAGATGGTCAGGCTATATATCACATCAGGTTATGTGGCAGTATAGCGCAGAATCATTATAATACACTCTGAAGGAAAATCTAAACTAGTGAATAAATGACAGGAAAAATTAAAGAATGAAGGAGACCTTAAGTCCTGATTCAGGAAGAATTTGTATTTTAAACTAGTTCTCTAGTTGATAGTGATACATGAAGTTTCTTGACTGCACTTCCAGAATTACTGATCAAAGTGCTAAACTTGTCAAGATGGATGAAAATGAATGAGGCTATCATAGTAGAGAGTTAACTTATCAAAAACATCCTCATAGAAGACAGTATCTTGGTATATATAAAAATTCAGATTTTCAGATAATAATAACCAAATATTGAGGCTAATATTGGTCATCTTTAGTAAATAATTGAATTTGTAAATACCCAAGTCTTATCTTACATTCATGGGATAAAAGATATTCCAGAATTTGGAGATATATATTAGATAAAATCAGTTTTTCTCAACTATATGTCATGGTTACTCACATGATCTGAATTTGAACATATTCAAACATTCTTTTGACTGTAGCACTATTGTAGCTATAGCAATATAGCATCATTGTTGTGATTAGAAAAAAAATTAAAACAAATACTAGATGCTAATTGGAACATAGTTTATGTGCATGGAAATAATCTGGCTGTGATGACTCGAGCCCCACCAATTGCCAAGGTTTTTAGCTAATTTAACTGACTGGCTAGATAGCCTCCTTATCCACACTATTTTTTGAAAGTAAACAGTAGGAGAACTTTAATAATGAGATAAATAAAGGCCAAATTTTTTACTATTATATTTAATGACATTAACCTTTTCTCCTAGATCTTTCAAGCACGGCAAGTGCATAATTTATAGGGCCCAATGTAGAAGGACCAGAAAGAGCTCTTTGGGGAAACATTTTAAGATTGTCAGTGCAGCAAGAGCAAAACATTAAGCTAAGTTTGAGCCCTTCTCTCTTATTAAGGAGGGGTTCTGTACTGTTGCATATGTTCCATACCCATGAGGCCAGGCCTGGCTCCAAGTTTGTGAGAGTCTCCAATGTTGAACGTTCGGAGAATTAAAAAGATGGCTCAAATATTACTTTTAAATCATATAGATAAAAAAATGATGCAGCTAAAAACCCGTTGGGAAAGCTGTAATAATTATATGATTAAAATACATGTCCTGATGACAAGTGACATGTTACATACATTTACTGTGTAAGAGGAATGTTGGGTGGCTTAATAGATACAGCTAATTGAAATGATCTGAGTAGCATGTAGCATGCACTCTGACTAGTTTCTACAACTAATTTAGAATTCAGCAGAATAATGTGAAGTCTTTTACTACTTAATTAAATTTTTGTAATGCCTATTTTACCAAGATGAATAAAATACATAAATTGTATGAGGTGACATCTAATGCACACAAAAAAGAGAAACGTAAAAATCAGAACAGTGGGTACATTAAACTGATTCTTAATAATTGCAACCAATTTAATCATTTGAGATTATTTTATTCTAGCTGACGTAATACTGTAGCAGTTATATTCTAATTATAGCCTGTTTCATTTTACTCTGCCTTTCTACTTAATTATTACAGTCAATTTGTAAAATGACATGGCTCCACATTTGCATAGGTCACTATTAAATAAATGAATAGCTGAAATTACTCTAGCATTGAAGTGTCAACTTTGGTAGAAGTCAAGAGGACTTCAAATGTTCTTCTAACACCCCTTAATGTGTTAATGACCACTATTAAACTGCAATTAAAAGGCCAGGAAAAAATGCATGAAACAGTTAATAGAAAAATAGCACAGACACAATTAAAATGATTCTAGATTTTTTTGACTGATAGAAAATAAAGTGATATGCTGTAAAAAGTGTAGTGTGAATCTATTTCTAACTCAGGCAGAGTTGACAGTTTAATGATAACAAATCATAGGCTGCCTTTTTTGGGAGCATCGAACGTCAGCTTAAAATTAAGATCAGTAGTAAACAAGACAATGTAGTGATTTTACCTTGTATTTAAATTACTACTTATTATGGTGCTAAATAATAGCTTTAAATAACTTGGTGTCCAGATTACTGATATTCAGTGTATCTGTGTGAGAAAAAGAGACAGTACTGAAAGATATGTTTAAGTTTTTGTCATCCTAAATAAAGGATAAGCGTATGTCTTCACAGTGCAGTCCTGTTAGAGGTGGCTGTGAAACCTTTTGCTGGATCTGTTGTACAGTGAAACCTCAACACTGTTATTAGAGCTCTGCACTCACCAAAGTAATGTGTTAGGATGATCAGCCTAGACCGTATTTCCCACGATCAGGGATTGTGTTGAACTTGAGAATATACCATTTAAAAAAGCACTCAAAATTATACACGAACATTCATCTGGCAAAAAGTATCTGAAAACTAAAAGAAAGTAGGCATTTTTACATGTGACACCTTTACAAAGTATATTATATGGGATATTTTTACCCATTTACCCAGGTTTCTTCGTTCCCTGGATTGCTTATAATGTAAATGTCACAGAAATGTCTCATAAACTGTTATTTAGTGAGTATAAGCCACACATGTACCAAATATTTATGTTCAAGTATGCTTTAGTACATTTACCTATGGACATGGTGGATAACTATAGTTGTGGCTACAAATCCAAAAAGTAGACAGGGTATAATGATAGTTACTAGGGTAACTTCCACACCCCTATTTGTTTTCCTTGACTATACTAATATGTCAGCCATAACCTACATTTTCATCTTGAATTATCTATGTTGTCCTAATTCTACACTTAAATTCTTATATAAAGTACATTATAATTTTAAGCAGATATATGCCCACAATAAATTCAAGGCTAACACTGGATCTCTGATACCAGCAACCTAGTCACCTCTGGTCATTAATCTTAATGATTGGTGGGATATGGCATTAGTGGTATGTTCCAGTGGTGCATAATATTTCTATATGTTTGATATTGACTAGATAAAATATCACTTTACCCATGTCTGAAATGTAACCAGTGGCAAAAATGGCATTAAGTACTCAATACTGTAGAAATGCTTTATGGTAGCCCAAGAGAGAAACAAACTATCTATTTCCCAGTCAGACTTTCTTTAGAGGCACCAGTGTCAAACAATATCGTGCTGTACAGTCAATGCACCATTTTGTAGGTTCCATTTAGACCTGATGACCAAAACATGGTTAGGAGAACATTTATCCAAAGCTTGCTACTAAGTTACATGAATTCAACATGTAGGAGTGACTATTTCAAAAGTATTCCAACTCCCTCTTTAAGAGGTTTTAGGAAAAGAGATCAGGATATTTTGTAAGAAAATTTATTTTTCATTTACACTGCTACTCAAATATACCCCCACCTAAATTTTGTTGTCTCTTTTAAATAAAATTTATTACATTATAACCTACTTTAATAGACAAATTTTCTATAATTTTTGTTCTACAATATGAAAGAAAGAACTATGTACTACTTACTTCCATGATTATAACCTGCCACATTTGAATCAGTGAAACAGAAGTACCCATTTGAATGTCACTCTCCCCATGTACATAAAATGTCAGTTAAAATGCAGTTATGATATTTTCTGCATCTCAATCTCAGAAAATTTCAAAGGTGTTTAACCAAGTCACTGAATGGCCCTTACCCTCACTTTTCATAATTCACATGCATAAGTGGAAACAAGAGTAACTTTTTCTTTCTTTTAATAGTTTTGCTAGATCATGACAAGAAAATGAGATTCCTAATATAGTAGCCACATTTCTGGTGAAGAGGTGACAGAGGAAAGAGGACCCAATGCTTTCACCATGGCTATAATTTAAAAAGTAAATGGCAACACATATGGCGAAAACATCAACTAAACCTACTACAGGAATATTAAATAACAACCTAAATGAACAGGAAGAGTTTAATTGATTTTGGTTTTCTTCAGGATAAAGTATGACAAGGTGAAGCTGATATAATTCCATCTATAGCAACGTTGTTCAAGCCATACATTTTTAGAAAAAAAATGATTTCTGTTAGGGTTAAAAATAGTTTTACCAAGTATTGAGGACAAGGGGAAAGCATTGTGTCAGACTGTCTCTACTCAAAGAAGGAAAGTGGGGAAGTAAAGAAAGGAGTAGTATTGGAATAGAAGGCAGGTTGTTGTTACAATCTATAAATTTCTGCTCCTAGTAGAAGAATAATTAATAGCTTGATTAAAAAATTAAAAATAATAGCAGAGAAAAATTTGGTGCCAGTTGGAATAGTCAGTACCTCATTAGCAAAGTCTGGTCTCTAGGCACAGTAGGAAGAGATTTAGCCTCATCCACTAACCAGAGAACATCATATTTGAGAAAGATCAGAAACAGAGGAAAAAGTGTCACCGAGTGACCAAAAGCTGTAGCCTTGATAAGCTGAGTCAAAGACAGAAGGAGACAGGTGTTAAAGATGGGGGAAACCCTGATGAGATTTGGTAATCAGTCACTTCATTTCCAGAGTGAGATTCTTGCATAAAGAATTATCCTTCAGTAGTTTCTCCTGGTAGTGAGACATATGCTACTGTTCTTTGAAGTACAACTTGAAGATAGGTTTGTAGGGATGTGGTATTAAAAAATGTGATAGATGAGGCCCCTATATTAGAGGTATTATTAACAAATATTATTTTACATTCTTTGATAAGAATCCTCGTCTTTTGCCATAAAAAATTTTAGAGATGTGTTTTTTATTCAATCTTTTATCAAAAATATTTAAATTTTACCTAATATGAAGCACATAGTAAACACAGAGGTGGATATTAGGATCAGTCAAGCAGAAAGCTCTTTTCAATCAACTGATAGTGTCACCTAGACTCTGACAATAGAAACAAAATGTACAGAAAATCACACACACACAAACAGGAAAAAAAAATGCATTGTTAAAGCTCAGAGGAAGAAAGAATTAACTTAATGGTGGTCCAAATCCTAGTTCTTTCTTAGCTGGTTCTTTTTTCTTCTTTCTTATTTGGTGATTGAACCAAGGGCCTTAGCACTGAGCTACACACCATCCCTTTTTAAATTTTTTTTGGGGGGGACAGGGTGTGTCTAAGTCTGTAAATTGCCAAGATTGGGCTCAAACATGCACTCTTCCAGCCTCAGCCCCTTGAAGTATTAGAGCTACAGGCATGTACCTGGCTAAGAAGCTGATTCTTATCTGAGAAGTGAGTATGGACATAAGCAAGTTGAGATAAAAGGGTTGGGCAGAGGAGAACAATGGCAGAGAGCTGAAAGTTTGGTTTTCCTGAAGGCATTAAGCTATGTCACTGGTTGTACTGGGTTTGAAACGTAGATGGGAGATACATTATGGGATGTCTCTTTAAAATGAATTTATGTGCCAGGCATGGAGGAAACTGGAAGGGGTAGCAGGGCAAGAGTGATGTAACTCAAGTTGCACTTAAAAGAAAATGTATGTAGTAGAGGTTTGGAGTGAATTGCTACAAGAAAGGTCCAGAGACAAAAAGAAGTGTTTATTAGATACCTGCACACACACACATACACAAAGCTTGATTTTAGAAATTGATTACATTATTTGTTTAGTAGATGTAGGAGAGCATTTTCACAATTTCTCTTGTAAATGCAAAGATTAGTGCACTCTTCCTGTGTAGATAGCTGGCTTGGAATCTGCCATCATCTTACCTGGTAACCTCTGAATCTTGTAGTAGTTTTTTTTTTAATATATATAGTTTAGCTGATTTTCCTTACATTTGAAGTAAATTATCTTTTGTATAAATGACTGAACAAGTTTTAGCAAGTGCTTTCAAAATATTTGATTATGTTCAAATATTTCATTATCTTAAAATACTGGAATATTATTACAATAATTGTGGCTATCAAAACAATTCAGTTAGTTGGTCATGAAAACAGTTTTTTAAGACTTCTGTTTTAATTTCAAGGAACTGCAATAATGTTTACTTTGAATAATTTTTTAAATTGACCTCTGAGAATGTTTGGAGAAATATGAGATAATTAAAATGTGTTTGAAACAATAGAAATAAAAAGAATAGTATAGAAATTTATATGGGTTTGGGAAATTAAATTTATAAGAATACAGAGATGACTATCTCAAGAGAAAGCAAAGGAAGAGAGAAAGTGTTCTGACATGCTTCTCAAAAACCTTCTGGTGTAAAAGGAGCCATTTTCTAAATTGAAGGAGAGAAAGAGGCAAATGATTCACTTAAACTAATTTAGAGCATTTTTGGTAGGGACAATTGAACAGGTAATTCACGAGAACAGAGAGAAAGGCAGCAGGGAAAGAGACAAGAAAAGCTATAGGAAGAGAAAGAAAAAGAACAAAAATATTTAAAATAGAGGTAAGAGGAGAATACAAAAAAAAGACACAGAAGGAAAAATATTGAAGGACAGAGACATTGAAAAAAGTCAAGAATATGTCCAAATGTCAGGCGGTATAACTCTGAAAGTTTTAACTTGAAATTGTGACACTCTAACTTATTGTAAACATAAACTTATCTTTATAAAATACTCTTAAAGTAAAATTTAAAATTTTCTAAAACCTGATTCTCCAATCTTTCAAATGGTAAATTTTAATAAATTTTCTTTCTATACTGATTTATTATTCATGTGGAACTATTATTCTTTATGCTTAATTTTTGGAGAGAATATTTTAAATCAGCAATTGCTTTGAATATATAAGACTGTGTTAGATACTCATGTTTTCAAAAAGAAGCTAGATTCTAAACAAAAAATTAATTGTGAAGTTGAGAAAATGTAGATCTATTTAAAGCTGAGATGACAGTTGTTGAGCATTGTGATGTATCATCTTGACATGAACTGAATGAAGTAGATTAGTGACTGACACTAGCAATGTCAGAATTTACATTATAGCACATGCAAACTCTATGGAAATATACTATTAGCACCCACAGTAAGCAGTGATGAGTAATGAGATAAAAATTGACAATGTCAATAGTCATAAGCCCTCACAGTCAAGAATAATGAACTACATGTGTGTGTGTAGAGATGTTTATTCATAGGTATATACACGATGAAACATATCTTTTATGATTTTCATCAAAATTAAATTTTGTGTGGCAATAAGTGCTCTGTGGAAACAGGTAAGAAAATTAATTTTGGTGTAGACTAAATGTAGACTAGGTTTGCTGAGAAAGACAATGATAAAGATGGTGTTATAATAATCCTGTAGAGGTAGAGTTGATCTAAACTATATGCTATTCTTCCTGTACATTAAACATGACACAAAATATGTACTCATTATTTTTAATTTTTAAAGTATTCTTTCATTTATACTGTGCTAATTAAGTTAATCTTTGGCATACTTTATGTAGAAATGTTGTATTAGCTAAAAAAGGGTATTTCCTTTTATTGTACTTATCAATTTATTGTACTTATATATAACTTAGAAGGGGTACCACAACTTCCTTTTTTTCTTTTTTGAAACTAGAACTTCGAGAGAGAATAATGCATTGTGTCTTTCTTAGTACTGTTTAGTTAGTAATTATGAAACGTGAAAATATTTCCTGAATGATTTTGGCACATTCAACAACATTGTGAAAAGCATTTTAAGAGTAAAATGTAACAGACTTATGTAAGTATCTGAAAACTCTGAGTTGTGCATTTTTTTCAGTAGTTGGTCTTTTTTTCTCTTCTATTTTCTTCTTCTTTTTTTTAAGGAAACAATATGACAAATATTGCTGGCCTCCTCCTTGCCATTACCAAGGCACATGAGGTTGACAAAGGAATTTCACTCAGTTCTGGGGCTTAGTATCCCAGCAGTAGTGAGTTCAGAAAGCTGAGGTACAGCCAGAAAGAAAGCAGGGTGTGTGGGAAAAGGCATGGCTCACAAGTTCTATGACAGGTGATGCCTAGGCCCGCTGCTGGTTGAAGCTTGACCACACAGTGACTAGGGCCGGGGTGGGGTGAGGGGGCTTGAAAGGGGCGGATGTACTCTGTAACCACCAGTAAGCCTGAGTGAATCAAAATGAGAGGTCATGAGTAAGGAATAGCCAGAAAAGCCAAAGAGACATTCACCTTTTGGCATCTAAGAAAATTACTGACTCTAAGAGTAAAAAAGAATGAATTCTTTTTGCTTCCTCTTTATGGTATATTAGTCCAGCTTATAGACTATCAGAGAAAATACAGATAATTCATAATTAGTGTCAAATAAACGATACACATACATACAGATTTATCTTTTCCATCACTTGCCATTAGAATAGGATTAAATTAATAGCTATATAAAAATAAATCACTCTATATTTGAAATTATTTAACTTTATTACTGCATTCAGTTATATGGGATACCAAATTCACATATTTGTACTTCTATTATATATTATCCCTCTATAAATATTTTATTTAGAATAAATAAAGCCTCAGCACATAGGCTTTGGACAGACTCACTTCTATAAACAAGCCAATTGCAAGGTTAACTCTTTACAGCCTGCACTGAGCATAATCAATGGGGTGGTACCCCAGAAGAATATTTTTAAAATCTCAGATTTATATAGTAAATGTAAATTAACTGTGAGCAAAATTATAATTGTTTATAGTTACTTCGTTCTTGACAGATGTATGTATATGTGTAATATTTTACATATGTCTATGCTTATCATTATTCGTTTGTCTATATTTGCTTTGTGGATTTAACCTGCAATGAACCCTTAGTTTTTTGATTCAGTTCTCCAGTTACAAGGGACTAGTTACATCTGTTTTTAGCAAAATTGTAACTTTTGGTGTGAAAACCACTTAAAAAAAGGAACCAACATATGTTAATATAGGGAAATTAGAAGTGAATAAATCAATCTTTTTAAAAGTTTCTATATTTTAGATTTTAAAACAAATTTTTAGTGTCTTAAAATCTTAAAATGGGTAGGACATAAGTATATACATGTATGATATTTCATCATTGAGAAAAATATATAGAATATGAAAAGCGAGGTATAGTTTCTACTGCTTAGATGCTTGTGAATAGCTCTTTTTGGTTCTCAAAAAATTCCCAGAATAATTTTTTAAGTTTCATTTTAAACCCTCTTTGATGAAATCCCTAATGAGGACATCACTCTCTACATTGGATCAGTTTTCTAATCTGAATAATCTTTAATTGAGCCATTTAAAATATGTGCAGCTGTTGTGAACTGAAATAAGTAGATAGTTTACCTCATTAGTATTAATTTAAATGTTCATGGTTTTGCACATTTTCATTTGCATAGTATAATTTTTATAGTAATTTTTCAATCAGATTTTAAAAGTATAATCAAATAATATAGATTTTGAAAGACACTTATCAAGTGCCGGTATGTTTTCTAAATGTATCAAAACTATTGAAAGGGTACTTGTTATCCTATAACTTTACATCAAGCTTAGCATTAAATAATAACCTGAATTCTCTTTAATTCCTTTAATTTGTGATTATGCTGTTATACTGACATCTTTAAGCATTTTTACTTTAGCTTACATTATTTCAAATATGTTTAATGCACAAAATATTCTCTGGTGAATATTTGTCAAATCCAAAATTTTTATTTTCTTTTCCATATTCTTGAAACAGAAATAAAATGAACTTATTTCAAGCATTTTTAAAAAATCACTAACATTTATACTTACATTGTGCAAGGTAATGAATGTAATACCTTGTGCAAGGTATTATTTTGGTTTGGTTTATCTCTGAAACCAGATTTTAGGTGTAAAAATTATTTTAAATATTTAATAATATTAATAAGACATAGTGTTTTTTATTATCTTAAAGGGAATTATTTCAGCTTCTACTTTATCTCTCTTTTTTATGAATACGCCTACCCATAACACAGATATTCCCATGCCACGAGTGGTGGCACATACCTGTAAACTCAGCAGTTTGGGGGCTGAGGCAGGAGGATCTCCACAATGTTTGAAGCCAATGGGCTACAGAGTGAATTCAAGCCCAGCTGACCTACCTATCACCACCATGGCTCAAGAAACAAGTAACATTCTCTCTCAAAATTGATTCTAGATGGCCCATTTGTTCATGTGTTTATTTTCCTTTCAGCTACACATTTAAGTAAACAATTTATTATGAATTGCAATTTGACCTTACTTTCTTCTTTTAAGTTACAACACTGAATATAGATGCTAGTGTTTCAGAGCTTTAGGAAATGGAAATGGTCTTGCTCTTAAAATATGTTTGGTTTTAGAGAGTTCTGACCCACAAAGGCACTCTTACTAACATGTATAGTTGTGTGCCATAAATGAAAGTATAAATGTGTGTGTATGTATGCACAGACTTAGACTTCTAAGGGTTCTAATTTGAAGATTTCGCACTCAGCAGCATTGCCTTGGTATCATACCTACATACACTAACAATGCATTAGCATGGCAAGAGCCGTTATTTCCGATTTCCTCTGGTCTTTCTCCACTTTATGAACAGCAGTAAAATAGGTGTGTAGGTATTTGTATGAGTATATGTTACTTATTTTGTGTGCTGTGTATTTTTAACATTTAAATCACTTCACGTTTAAATAACAATTAAATCACATCAGGTCTAAAAATAGAACTATTAGGGAAAGAATATTAAAAGTAAAGGGTCAGGGATTTAGCTCAGTGATTCCGCTGCCTGCTTTGCAAGCACAAGGTCCCCGTTCGATATCCGGTACCAATAATAATAATAATAATAATAAAAATACATATCAGAGAAAAATGAAACATATATGAGAGCACATCTACATATAATCAAAGCAGGGCCGGGGATTTGGTTCAGTGGCACCGCACCTGCCTTGCAAGTGCAAGGTCCTGAGTTCAATACCTGGTACCAAAAAACAAAAACATAATCAAAGCAGTATAACAAATATCCATATTGTTATAAAGTATGATATATTTCTCTTTTGAGGAAAAATATATATGATCCAAATATGTTAAGCAGACACCGTCCTTTGAAATGGCAGTATTTGAATCGCTTCTCGGCCTTTTGGCTAAGATCAAGTGAAATGGCAGTATTTGAAGAGTTTAGTTTCTGTGTTATCTATTTCTCCATCTAATCTTTTCAAACTTTCTTCTTTCTTTTTTTTTTTTTTTAATTTTTTGGTACCAGGGATTGAACTTGGGACCTTGTGCTTTTGAGGCAGGCAGTGGAACCACTGAGCTAAATCCCCGACCCCTCAAACTTTCTTAAGATTGATGTACAAGTAAAAATAGTGGCTACCATTAATGAGCCAGTCACTCTGCTGGTGCTTTTCATACATTTTGGTGTTTAATTTTAAACCATAAAAGTATGAGTTACAGGTTATTATTCCTACCTCACAGGAGAGTTGAGAAATCACCCAGGATCACACAGCTATTAAGTGCCAGATCCAGATTTTAAATCAGTGCTTACGCTCCAGGTGTCACCCTGAGTGGCACATGCTAAAAAACACTGCCTTCCACCCTCCAGGCTTTATAATAGGAATGTTTTGTTTTGTTTTGTTTTGTTTTTTGCTCTGATGATAAAGCATGAAAAAAAAAGAACATAGAATGAGAAGATTATTCTGTTTGATGGGGACACAAATAGATATTGCTCTATTGTCTCCCTGAGAATCAACTAGTTACTATCCAAAAATTAGAACTCCCAACTTGTCACCAAAAATCCAATCTCTTTATCAGGAATAATTTCTTCGATTTAAATTTTATGGTAATATTTGTTGCTTATTTCAGATTATATACATACATATCAATAAAGAAGATAGGTAAACATTATCAAGGAAGACATTGGTTAGACTTACAATTGAAGATTAAACATTTTAGGATGTGTATATATATATATTATCATATAGAAATGAATAATTTAAGAAGTCATTCAGTAGAATCTATCCTTTGTTATAACACACTAGATCAAAATTTCCATCCCCTTTATGACAAGGCATTCCTTAAGCAAGTAGGAATTGTAATACAATATATCAAAGTAAATGTTAAACTATAAATAAAAATATAGTTTAATAATTGTGTACAAAAGGTCTGTTCATTTTGTGGATTAAAACTAATAATAATAACAACAACAACAAAGAAATGACAACCTATTAAATGCATTTAAAATAACACAGCAATGGGGCCGGGGATTTAGCTCAATGGTTCTGCTGCCTGCCCTGCAAGCGCAAGGACCCGAGTTAGAGCCCCGGTACCAAAAAAAATACAGTAGCACAGCAAGCAATGTGGAAAAGTAATTAAATTATATTTAAAAATTTGCTGACCTACCACGTACACGGCACCATTCTAATACTTCATACTGCAATGAAATGTAACATTAAAACACACAAATAAAATAATTAAAATTATATTGAGATTTAAGTCTAGTCTTTGGAGGTGTATTTCTACATTTTCCAAATGCTCACCAAAAGTAGAAATTCATATTTTACTATGTAATAACATTTTCAGAAGTTGAACTTTTACTATACCTTGGACAACTTCTTTACAACACTTTGAAAGTTCATGTCAGATAACTTCCTTTCAAGAATTTGGACTTGATTGTGCTTCAGGCACTAAAATTCAAATTAATCAATTCCACTCTGTATCCTCTTCTCTTTTAGAGTCAAGAAAGAAAACAATTTCAAGAATGCTCTATAACTTTTCAAACTTTTGTGTGCTATACAATCATCGTGTACAGGCCTGTCTGCTAGCTGCCATTAGGAGTGTTTAATATAATTTGATCCAATATATAGCAGTAGAGAAGAATGGAAAGACTTTGAATTTTTAAATAAAATATGGGTACCTAATCCTGATGAAAGCAAAATTTAGTTTTTATTTCAATTATCAGAATAACAAAATGTAATCCATAATTGCATTACTGATGTAGAGATATAAAGGTAATCCAAGAAAGTACTGCCTCATTGTAACATGTGTCACTGTGCATCTATCAAGAGGCAGATAAGCTTGGCTAATAATAAAAACAGAGATAGATTCCACCAAAAATAAGAAAATAATCTTATGTTGGATCATTAGACCCGCAAGCTTATTTGTAATATATATCACTTAATACATGTTTTTCTTGCGAGAAAATGCTCACTGCCTATTTGTTCATGAACACTTTATTTTACTTGTAGATATCATACAACTGTAAATAGGCATCTACCACTCTTTCCTATCCATCTTCCCACAGTAAAACCTAGCATGATGAAACACCAGCTACATTGTAATACTCACAGCACCTCTGCTGTCACACATTTCCATTAGCACTGTACAAACACGGAAGTCAAAGTTCTGAGTTGCTGTGCAAGTCCCTGGGTTTCAGGGAACAGGAACAGTGACAGGCTTGAGACCAGGTCTACGTGGCCCACTCCACTGACCACATCCTCCACTTTCATGATAGTCTCCCTACAATCTGTACTCAAGATCTCACTTAGTCTGATTCACAGGAAGAAAGAGATTGTAGAAGGTAATAGCTGCATGTCTAAGCATTTACACAGTGCCTGGCAGCCAATGAATATTAAGTCATTATAAGCACTGCAAGAATATGAGTTAATGTCTATCTGCCTCTATACCAATACTACCTGTGAGCTAATTAAACTAATTCATGCTAAGATATGAATGACTGTTAAATATCTTTCTTGCCCCCTGCCTTCCTATTAACTTGTCTGAACAATTTCTGCAAGGAATTCTTTCAAAATAGAACTTGGTAACCCAATGATTATCTTATTAATAGCAGGTAGGTATAATAACAAAGGAAAACAAATAATTCAAGGAAGTAAAATAATTTGAGGTAACAATGAAAGAAATAGCTGAAATATGACTATAAAGCCACACTACTTTATTAAACTATTTAGATAAAAAAACATGTGCAGGAATCCAGTGGATAAAAAATATATATATAATGTTTCAGTCTTATATGGATGCAGATAGAATACAAACTAAATCATATACTTAAAACATAAGATTCATGTAATAAAATGTGTTGTGCTGTTAACCACAAGGCAGGTGTTTGTGTAACCCCTAAAATCTTGGTAGAAGGTTATTCCACTGAATTATCTTTTAAAATGTCTTGCTGCTTACATTTCCTGGTATCTACCATTTTAAAAGGTGACCTAAGCATTTATTGCCATTAAAATGGAATGTATTTTATTAACATTACAAAGATTATAAATCTTATCTGTGTTATGTATAATGTCAATATGTTTAAAATGCAAAAAGTATATTTGTTCCTGTTTTTGTTGACATAGAACGTATCACGGAACTTTGAGTTTCTAGATGAAGCTATCTTTCTGAAAGTCATCACTGGAGCATTAGAAAATTAATTCTACTGAAATCCCGGGTCTTCAGTTTCTAGGTACTGAATACATGTTTTGCTTATTTTAATAAATCTGTTCACTTATAAACTAGACTACTTCAACTGGAGTCAAAAGTTGAGGGGGTGTGTGCAGATAAAACTCACAAGAACATTTTTCAAAAGCCATTTGTTTTAATTACTGAAATTCAGGCTTCAAATTTTTATCTCAATAATATCATGGCAAAAAATAGCATCATGGCAGAATATTCACTTTTGAGGTTTTTATTCAATATTGTGTTTATCCACTACACAATTCCATCTAGAAACAAACAGGAAAGCTTAAAAATTAATTCATGGATGTAAAACTGGGAAAAATCAGATTTTGCTGTGAACACAGAATTTTAAATCACAAGTGGGATCTAGAGCAAAATATTACTATTTTCCAAATAATGAGTCATAACGTGTACTTGGAACCAACATTATAAATTTATGTTAATATACTAGATTATGGTAAACAAGGCAGACCAACTCATTAACACTTCACAGTTTCTTTAATTGTGTTGAATTAAATGAGTAATACACTTATGAGAAAATCAGTGAAGTTTTAACAGCAAGAACTGCCAATAAAATATGAAAACTGAGTATATTATATGTAGTTATATGAATATATATATATATGATGAATGTATAGAAGGATCAACTGATTGCTAGTTACA
>NW_004624827.1:3761955-3771955 GCF_000247695.1 Heterocephalus glaber | reverse complement strand
TTATTAAGTTTTGAATAACTCTGGTGAGTATCTAGCTACCTGATCATGAATGAGAAACAGCACACATCACTGAAAAATGAGGGGTAAAGTAGGGCTCAATCAAAGCAGTGCTTCCCTGCACTAATGTGCTCTTCTTTGGGGAGTAGCTTTCAACTACAGATTCTCTGCTTCCACTTCGAGTAGCAGTGTGCAATTGTTAATTCAAGGCGCGCTTCAAATTGTAGTAAGCACAGAAACAGGTGTAGGCCCCAAGGCTCCATTAATTACCTTAAGCAGCAGGGGCTACCTAGCACCAAATCCCAGGGCTGAGCAATGGGAGGAGCACTTTAATTCTTAAGGCTGAATGTAGCTTGAGGGAGAGAAGCCAGAGCTCTCAACCTCATTCAAGCAAAACAGCAAATATATAGCAGGATATGGGTGGCTATTGCTGGGAAGACAAATCCAAGCCCAGGACTGCAGTGCTGCCAGACTATTAGAGTAGGCCTGGGGACAGTAGGAAGAAGGCAGCCCAGGACACTGAGCCAGATGAGTGGTTTTAAAACAGACCACTTAGTGTTTCACTCAAGTAGAAAGAGAACTGTGGCTTCCTGAGGCTTCTTTGAGTAAACAATGGCAAAAATGAATATGAGTATCTATGTTAAGGAAAAATATTGAAAAATAAAACCTGCAACAATTTTTAAAGGATGGTTTAAAAATAGGAACAAAGCATATGCCTAAGTAGTTAGCTCTCCAGAGCCAATACAATAAACTACATTGTTTTTTCTTCAAATAGAATAGTTGTTCAATCCTAAGCTGTTTTATGGACAATTTACATGTGCAAATTAACATGTTGGATGTAGAAAATTGACATGTTAGATGCAGAAGGTCATTGGTGTGCCACCAAAGGTTCATGTATAGGGAACTTGGTGCCCAGTGTGGGGGAATTGGAAGATGGTATTGACCTGTGAAAGGGGAGGCCCTTATGTCATTTGGGCCATGACCTTGGGACTCATGGTATTTCTCACTATGAGAGTTATGAAACCTATGTCTGGGCACTCCCAGCTCTCTCTTTCCCATGAGAGATGTGGCCACTTATCCCAGCACACACTACCATGACTGCCATCTGCCATTTGCTATGAGGTCCTCATCAGAACTGAGAGTCTGCAGGCAGTATGTCATTGAATGTTCAAAACTCTGAGCTACATTAACCTCTATTCTTATTAAGTTAGCTGTCTCAGGCATCACTAGAGTGACACCAAGCTCACTAATACACCCACATGCGTTTGGATTGGACAGGACAATATCCCTGAGAAAATTTGCATAAGAAAGATGGAGAAGAAATTTATATAAAGAAAATATGCATAAGACATGCATGAGTTAAGATGGGCAGCAAGACAGAAGTATTTTGCAATTGGCAGAATGAGTTAAGTCTGAAAGGTATAAATCCAAGAGCTGTTGACATTCAGAGAGATAAGAAAAAATATGTATTTTTACTGGATGACTACCGAAAGTTTCACTCAGAAAGAGTTACATTCTAGATCATTTTTTTTAGGTTTGACTGGAAGTGAGAATAGTCTTGATGGAAAGAATAGACAACATCTTCACTAAAAGCTTGAAGTTTATATTGGCCAATAGAGTACAACTTTAAAGTGTATGACCCCTGAGATTGAACCATCCTTTAAACTTCACATCCATATACTTGCCTCACCCTATTCCTCGACCTGCAGTAGGATATTGAAGAAGTGAAATTTCACACCATGTGCCAGACCCTTCACATTTGTTAACTCACTTTATTTTTCTAATAACGCTATGAAATAAAACAGGAGGCTGAATTTCATAGAGTTCAAAGCAGTCTGTCTCTTTCCAAAACCTATGCATTTTTATATATAAAATAGTCTATGTTAAATTCACCTTTTTTTTTTTTTTTTTTTTTTTTTTGGTACTGGGGATCGAACTCAGGTCCTTGTGCTTGCAAGGCAGGTGGTGGAACCACTGAGCTAAATCCCCGGCCCATAAACTCACCTTTTTAATCCAAAAATTTGTGCCAATGCAAAATACATGTGGCATTGTATGATTGGTCTGATTGAAGTGGAAGTGGATACTGAAGCCCATGAACACCGAGATTAAGTGAATTGTCTGATTCTGTTAGCACGTAGGTACTATTTCCCCTTGCTTCCCATCCTACTCACATCCATGGAACTACTTAAAGAAAAAGTTTGAAAACTGCAGTCTTTCATTTTTATTTGACAAAATGTGAGCTCCTAGTATTTACTAGGAATTATGCTATGAGATGATCACAGAATGTTGACCACAGGAGACTTGGCCTCTGCTTTATACTTCTTCCAGTGTAGTTACAAATAAAGACCTGGTAGGACATGGTGAAAATGGGGCCTCAAAAGAATTTTCCCTGGACAGAGAATGGAGAATTGAATGCTAAGCTACTGCCATTCACTAATATCATGGGAAGTTTTTCCTTTGGTATCTACTTTTATTTTTAATAGGCTAGTGATGGACTAAAGGTACCACTTAGGTATACTGCAGGTTGAGCATCCTTATTTGGAAAATCTGAAAGCCAAAAGGCCCCCAAATTTTTGAGCTCCAATTTGGTGCCATTACATGGACAATTTCACACCATAGAACATTGCTTCATGCATAAAATTATTTATAATATTATATAAAATTACCCTCAGGGACTATGGAAATAAGTATATATGAAACATAAATAAATTATATGTTCAGATTTGGTTCCATCCCCAAGATATCTCTCTCTCTCTCTCTGTCTCTCTCTCTCTCTCTCTCTAAAATATGAAAAAAATCCAAAAATGGTAGCACATCTAGTCTCAAACATTTATAATAAATAATTGTCCATATGTAATTTAGTAATGTAACATTTAGGAGGGATTGTAGTGGAGGAAGATGGAATTTGAAACTTTTGTATTAGGAGAGAATAATAATATGAGGGAGATATGGCTAAAGAAGTAATAAACATGGAAAACAAGGATGAAGCTAACACACAGGTGAGAGGCTGATTCCTTTATTTCACTGAGAATCTAATTGTTTGTGACTGATTTGCAATTTAGAAGAAGTGAATCTATCAAAGATAAAATTTGGTAAATAGAATAGTCAGAATTATAAAAAGTTTGGTTTTTATATTTAGTTTTATTTCATATTTAAGAATGTTCTACCTAGGTGTCCTATTTTTTCTTACATACACATTCACTTCAGGTGACAAGAAATGAAGTTCATCTGGAAACTAAACATGAGCTCAGCAGCTGTCAGCGCAGGCCACATATGTGGCCAGAATCAGGTCCTCTGCTGCTTGCTGTGTTGCTCACACTCTGCTTGGCTTTGATTGCCCTGTCCTCCGGGGCTCACAGTCCCCTGGGAAGAGAAGCAGTTAACAAAGTGTTCCAATACATTGTGGAGAGTCCATAATGGAGACAAGAAGAAAGTGGAATGGATACATTCTAGGAATTCCATTTGACCCAGCTATTTCCCTTCTAGGTATCTTCCCAAAAGTATTAAAGATGCCATGTTACAGTGATCCAAGGATACCCATGTTTATAGCAGCACAATTCATAACAGCTAAATCTTGGAAGTGGTCTATATGTCCATGAACAGATGAATGGATTAAAAAAACTGTGGTATTTCTACATAGTGAAGTACTACTCTACCCTAAAGAAGGTTAAATGAGTCATTTACAGGAAAACTGATGCACCCGAGGCCATAATATTAAGTGAAATAAATCAGACACACAGACTTAAATATCACATGGTTTCTCTTATATAAGAAACCTAAATTGTAAATAAAAAACAAAATTAAAGATAAAAAATAGGAAGTAGGGTGACAGATTTTTCTCAAATGTGAAAGGGATCAAGAAACAGAAGGGAGCGGCGGGGAGGGAGACAGTGGACACAGGAGTTGGAAAGAGTTTGAAAAAAGGAATGAAGATATTTTATGTGCACGTAACAACTCTATATGAGGAATATAAACATTATGTATTACAAACATGTACTAACATAACAAAAACATAAGAAAGAAAATAATATAATCCTGTTGGTGGTAACCTAGACTAGCTTCACTGAAGAAATAGCATGCACATCAGTTTTTGAAGGATAACCAATGGTCTACAAGGCAGAAAATCATTTTTTACAAAAGCTTTTAATGCATGATGATGATAGAGAAACATCAAAATTATAGAAGTGCAAAAAATGAACAACATGTTAGGGGACCAGTAATAAGCAGGCTTGTGTTGCTCAAGTGTAATATGCATGGTGTGGAAGGATGCCAAAGAGCCGGGAAATTTAGTTGGGATGAGATCATAGACAGCTTCACGTGCTATGCTGAGGAGGCATTTTTAAAAAAAATAAAATAAAAATCCTTGTAAGAACAAAAGGGATAAGGATTTTTGACTAAGGATGTGAAATGATTACATTTTTACATTTAAAAAAATGTACCTGGCCACATTATAGAAAATAAATTGCATAACAAATCACCAGAAGGTAGAAGCAGAATAATAAAGATCTACTACATTATATAGTTAAAAAAAAAGAAGGATATTTTGAACTGATATGAATCAAAGTCAGTAGTCTAGTTTTATTCCATGTAAACCAGGATTCATAGGAAGTTTACCTTTCAAAGGAAGCATCTATAGAGTAAGGAAACAAGAACTCTGGACACTAATTCGCGATAATTTAAAGAGCTGTTTTGAAAACACAATCTGAAAATAATCTTGTCATAGTGACAAAGGGAAAAGACCCATTTAACAAGGAGAAAGCAGTAAGTTACTTTAAATATTGAGCAAAAACCAGTCAAGCTACTCATTGGATTAAAAGTTATTCATTGGATTTTCTGAGAATGAGTTTTTCTATTTTTTATAGTTATTTTCTGTAGCAATTTTTGAGGAGTAGTGTAAAGGAAGAGGATCTAATAAATAGAGAATCGAATATTGAAGAGGAAATAAATAGTAGAAGCTTATAGAAGAAACCACTCTTTCAAGATTCTCTGAAAGCATGGCTTGTAGAAAGACTGATTAAATCAGTGGAATTTGGATCTTCAGCAAGTACAGTTTTAGGAAGATGGAAGATGGAAGTGGTTATTTAAAATAAACAAGAAATTCATTTTTTAAAACTTCTAGACGAGATGAAGATTCCTGGTGTGTGTTGTCAAAAAGTCAAGAGCAAAGGTGCAGATTTATCTCGTGTGTGTGAAGAGTGCCATCATTTTCTTCTCTGATGCTCATACATTCAAGACAATATGAAGAGAAAAGCTGTAAAAGTACAATAACAAACTTAAAGACAGTGATAAATGTTTAAGGTGGTCTCTGTATGGGATGAAAATTCTTGGTATTGTCCCAGGCATGGTGGTGCGTGCCTGTTATCCCAACACTTGGGAGGCTGAGGCAGGTGAATTGCCACAAATTCAAGGCTAGCCTGGGTTACATGTTGAGTTCAAGGACATCCTGAACTACATAACGAGACCTTGTTTCACAAAAATCTAGTTATTTTGGAAGACATAAAGGAGATTTGAAGATACAGATGAAGTTGGAATCCTTATGTTATACTGGGGCTCCTCTACACTGGACCTCTGCCATCATATGCAACCCAGTCACAGGAATCCAGAAAGTCGTTGTAGTTCAGAGTGCTTCTTTAGAAGTTATTATGTTATAGATGAGATAATAGTCAAAGTGCCTGACAACAGGTCAATGAAAAGGAAGGAGAATTAGATCAGAAGGATGCCTATAAACCATGGGAATAAAAATAATTTGAAAGTTGGGATATTGTTAAATAAAATATGTGGTTGGGACAAAGCAATAAACAGAGAGTAATATAATGGAAAAAGATTGTGAAAAAAAGCAAGTTTGAGGATTTGGTGACAGGAGAATTTTGTTTGTCTGTTTGTGTGCGTGTCACTTGTTGGAACATTACCCCCGTTACCATCAACGTTTTTCTTTTTGCACTAGACCTGTAAAGTGCAATGCACAGTAATGTTCATAACAAAGAGAATATGAGTCTTTTACTACACCCCAAGTTCTTTGAGTCCTAAGTGCTTCCCAACAGAATCCAAAGCATTTATTCCCAAGACTTGATATAGGCATTATTCATTTTATTTTGTGCTTAGTAGGAAGAAAGATTCTACAGCAGAATTTAAATTCTGTGCCTTTCTCCTTTCGGGTTTTGCTATTTACAACTTCATTCATCCTATCTAAAATCCCTGTGTAAGTCTACTACTTTAACTTTTCTTTTTGTTTTTTATTTTGGCACAAATCTATTTCTCTTGCCCAATAAACTAAAGAAAAGGGTGGAAGTAAGCATAGAAAACTAAAATAATAAAATCAGTATATTTTGTTAGAAGAGAAGTGCAATTAAGATAAAGAACATGTACAGATAAACTGAAATGAATAAATAGAAACCAAGTCAGTCTTAAAATCTGTTAATTTGGTTCTAGCGCTAGTTTTCCTGATATACCTTATGTGACTTTTGATAGATTGTCAAACCCTTTGTAATCTGTTTCTTTAATCTTAAAATCAATTATTTTATTTCTTTATATTTAAGATGTCTTTTCATTTCAAAATTCTACAGCAGATTATCAGTTTGTTTCTTACAAAAATTAGTCACAGTTGAGTTTTCACCAGTTTGTTAAGTTTATGGATGACCTCATAAACTTTTGAGGACTCTCTTGAAAGATACTGTTTATAGCTTGAAACCTACTATTTCATAATCTCTTCTTGATATTCACATTTTTCTCATTTTATGTTTTGAAGTCATAATATTAGCAGCATAAAAATTTTTAATTTTTATATCTTCCAAGTGAATCTTTTTTGAATCTTTTATCACTATTTCTTTCTTCTCTTTACTGCACATGGTGCCCTTTCCCTTAAAGTCAACTTCCTGAGGTAATAATACAGGACACTAGCTTTCTTTTGCTTAGCATCTATTGGCCGGCATTCTTTTGGTTACTATAGATACAGGCTTATCTTTCAATTCATTTAATATCTTTGTCTTTTAATTTTAGAATCCAGTCTTTTCTTTTTACTATAATAATTGATAAATTTGAAATTATTTCTATTGATTTATGCTAGACTTTTTATTTGCTCTTTTTCTACATACTTTTTTTCTTTCTAAAAAATTGATAAAGAGGTATTTTTGTTGTTGATGCCTGCTTTGTGTTTGCACCCTTCTCTCGATATATTTCTTTTTAATAAGTTTAGAAGTGATACACTCTACCTCTACTCTGTTAATGGTTATCTCCAAAATGTTAATATGAATATATAAGTTCACACATCCAGAGTTAAGAAATATCCACCTCTCTTGTCAAACAATATGAGGATGTGAAGGTGTTTTATTGCTGAACTTAAATTTTATTTAATATTTTAATTCTAGCATTTAATGTTCACTAATTTCATATCTTTATGCCAACAAATTTTGTTTTTATTATCTTATGTTTGCTATTTTATTTCCTGTCTTTCTTTAGACTAGCTGGGTTTCAAATGTGGTAATTTCATAACTGTTATTTACCTCATTGAATATTGTCTTTCTCCTCTTCATTCTATCATCTGTTTGTGGAACTCATATTACCTACCCTAGGCTTCTAACTCTTATATATTGTAGCATGTCTTTTACATTTCTCATTTATTTATC
The DNA here is from genome assembly GCF_000247695.1 of Heterocephalus glaber. Next base: position 3,764,336 of record NW_004624827.1, on the reverse strand, counting down.
TGTGCTGATTTTTTAACAATTTCAATCTGTTCAGTTCTACCTCTCATTAATCCTCCCTCTTCCCTTGTAAATTATCTGCTCTCCACTTACACCAAAAACAGTTTCTAGTTTTAAGTTTTACTTTTTTTTTGTTCCAGTGGATTTCTTTTGTAATGCTGCCTGGATAGTTGTGATAATGTCTTACTTTTTAGTTATAATCTTAGTTCTCTCATTTGTTTCTTTAAACATTTAATGATTTTATATTTTTATATATGACACTTGCAAGACCTGCAAACTTTGCTGTTCCATTACCATCAAAGGTTCTTTTGAGGATGACTCATGGTAGCTTGTTTCTGTATTTGTTTGATGACTTTTTACCTTATTTCAAAATCTTATTCTTTGGAATAGTATGTGTGAGAAAATTTGATGCATCTGGAATTTTTGCTTAGTCCAGATGTCTGTGATTATAACTAAGTGTATTACAGTATTTTTAATTGAATTATATTTTAAAACATTTGTGTGATACAAATATAAAGTAAATTTAAAATCTATTTTTTGCTCTCATTATATACCTATATATAATACATATACATATATAATGAGAGTAATGGATTTTTATATATTTTATGGAAGAGATAAAAATATCTAATATATTGTATACTTTTATTTTATTTTATTTTTTACACTGCTGTGGATCAAACCTAGGCCCTTGTGCATGCCTGATGGATTCTGGTACTGACCACACCACCAGCCCTATCACTTTATCTCTAATTTTAAGAACATCATTGATTGTCTCTCAGAATTGTAGCCTTGTGTAGAGACTTAAACTCTGAGTTCCTGCTTTGCAGAGATCCTAGTTTTTGCTTTCTGTCTTCTTTCCACAGGTCACAGAAACAAGTTTTAGGCCCCAGTAACTGGTAAGTGTTCTACTGAAAACACAGGCTTTATTTAGTACTGGTATTACTTCCTAGATTTATCATTTCCCATTATTTTGACCTGAAAGGATTTTCTTTTCTCCATTGAAAGTGCAGGTTTATTTGATGGTTCATATCATTGTTCCTTTACATCAAAACTTTTAAATTTTATTTGGGCTTCTTGTGAAGAAATAAGAATTTACAAGCCTCTCAGTTTCTTCCATAATTTAAGCAAGAGGCCAACAAACTCTGGCCTTCTGGCCAAATAAAGGACAATTCTCATTTTTGTGAATAAAGTTATATAGGGAGATAGCCTTGTTTATTTGTGGATGTATTTCTATGGCCACTTTTGTGTTACCAAAGCAGAGTTCAGAAGTTGCTACAGAGATCAGGTTGTTTGCAGAGTGAAAATATTTATTATCTGCCTTTTTACAGATTATGTTTTCTGACCCATTGGTCTAAATAATTAACAACTTCTCTATCTCATATCAACTATCTTGAACTTTTAAAATATAGCAAAGTATTATGTAATCTGGGATTCATTTATTTAACATACGCATAAGTTCAATATAGGCTTTTAATGTCACTGCAGCAGATTAGAACTTCTTTCATGGCATGAGTTGTATATTTAAAAGATTTTAGTAGCAAATCCATCATAGAAATATGCTTAATAAATGTGTTGATGATGATGATGATGATGGTGATGATATCTTGAATTCTCATAATTTTCTAATCCATGACACATATAAGAACAGATATCATTTTGGAGAGTTAAATGTACTTGTCAAGTCATTTTGGAATGTGGTAAATCACCTTAATTGGATACGTTTTGCCTCCAGGAATCTTAACTGCTTATGTTCTCTGACACCATTCCTGATAAAACTCATTGCCATAGATTAAAGCTGTGAATATGACTCACTTTCTAACATTACAGCTTTTATTACAGGGGAATATCTATGCTATTTGTATAATATTCCATGTTCTTCCACAAAAGAAGACATACACCTTTACATAGAAACAATACAGTATTTCAGTTCTCCACTACTTATTTCCAGAATTCAAGCAGCTCAATTGTTTTAGCCCAAATAGAAAAACAGATAATATTATACACTTTAAAAAAGTGTGACTTCTTTTTGAAATTGCTCCTGACAGAATATGGAAGTATAGCCTGGAAAAGTGAAATGAGTGGCTGAGAGAAAAATATTGTCATAAAGGAAAAAGAAATCTTAGCCCTGGAATTGGAAACATAGTCCTAGATAAGGGAATCCAGAAGAGCAAATGAATGAATGACATATGCCAGATAGAAGAAAGTGCCCAACAGGCAGGTCTGCTGATGTGGTCCTGAGGTCGACAGTCGCTCTGAAAACACCGAATCAGCAGAAGGAAGCTCCCCCCACTGCCATCCCAAGCTCCTAGGGCAGAGAAGGTGAGCTGCGTGGGTGCCAGAAGCACCCCCCTGCCGTGGAAATGAGAAGACACATAAACAAG
>NW_004624827.1:3738820-3759155 GCF_000247695.1 Heterocephalus glaber | reverse complement strand
AAAAAAGGGAAAAGAAAAAATATGAGAAAAGGAAAAAAATGGAAACAAAGTCTTTGAAAATAGGAAAGGGTGGGGGGAGTGAAGGGAGGGCAGGGGAAGGGGAAAAAAATAAGAACCAAGATACTCATGTAATGGTACAAGATCCCAGTGATGAATGTAACTGTATTTTACACTGAAAATGTACCAATAAACATGGAGGAAAAAAAAAGAGTACAAGAAAAGAAGAAAAAAAAAAAGAAGAAGAAAGTGCCATGTGAAATGAGTATAGAATTCATGTAAAATGTCCCCGATGTAGGGATAATGTGTTTGATATAAGGGGCAGTTGGCATTTGCTGAAACACATGAGTGACATGTCCCAGAGTAAGGAAGAAAGTGTGGGGCATAATGGCAGCAGGTATCAAGTGCCTGAACAGCAGGTTTTAGCAGATCATTGTTGTTCATGGCTAGCAGTGATCTATGGAAAATGTAAGTGAACCATTTTGACTGAGCAGCATATGAAAAGGAATAAACTAACTAAAATCTTTGGTTGCCATGCAAGTGACTAAGAGGAAGTTGTAAGGGTACAAAATCAAGCTGTAATCTCTTCACGAACTAGGCAGTAAGTCTGAGAAAGGAATGGAAGGAGTGCTTTCTGAGAGAGAAGTAGGCAGTGTAGCATTTAACTTCAGTGCATTTAACTAGCATTTGTATGATAATCATTTTTGTTAGCAAAAAAATGTTTGTAGATACTAATGCATAAGTTATAAAATCTTATACGGTGCCAAACTATCATTTATTTTTTTGTTTACAGTACTTTTCTTTTGTTGACGTGACTCTTAAATAAAGAGCATTTATCGAGTGAGTTCCATGCACAGAGCACAGAGAAGGGCCTAATGGAGGCACAGAAGTCCAGTAGAGGTGATCCTGATTATGAGAAATAAGATTGTTTTAAATGGAATGTATAAACTTAAAGCATAGAGCACGTGCAATGTACATCGAATATATGTGTTGTGGTACAACATAAATAGATTTCTCAATGTTAGCAGAAATATGTAAGTGGATCCCTTTCAAATGTTAAATGCTGTATCAGACTCAACATTGCCAAGAATATCCACAAATGCTGCTTAAAAATGTCTTTATAAAGAAAAAAAAATAAAGTCTCTCTGGGATTCCTAATAATAGCCCCAGGATTTTGGTTCCATAGACAAGAAACATGGATAATTATTTTAAGAATCTCACTTCTGACCCAAACTCACCTGTGTTTTTTGACTATCAAATTTTACTACAAGGTCTATCATTTTTAAAATGTTGTTCCTAAAGTGGTACTGAATGTTTGAAATATAATATCTTTGTTGGATTTGTTTGTGATTTAACATTCTATATTATACCTCAATATATAGGATATTATTTTTGCAAATCCCACTAAACAATGAGTAAATATTTGCAAGAAGAGTTTAATAGATGACTTCAACATGATTCAACACAGTATTTATAAAAAGTATGGTAAGCGGCAAATGGAAAGGACTTTCAGAAGTGCTGACAATACTACCAAAGCAGATTACCTTAAAAAGAAAACACATATGGTTCCATTTTGTGCCTTTTTGCTCAACTAAATATGTTTAGAGGCTCAGGCTTGCAGCCTGCTGAGTGGATCCTATTTTATCCATATGTGGATTACCAAATTGAAGACGAGTCAGCTAAAATTCTTATTCAGTCAGTTTTTCAAATTCAAGATGAAAAACATGAGCACATACATGAACTTTCCTATTCTCCATATAGGTTCAAGCTCTAAAATTAATACCTTTCCCTTTCTTTTTTACAAATTAACTATATTGGTACATTTTAGGTATACAAAATAATGACATTCATCATTGGAGATTTATACCTTTACATAGTCTCTCTTGGTTCTTATTTTTCACCCTTGCCCAGCCCTCCCTTCAACCCCTCCACCCCTCCCTATTTACAAAGACTTTGTTTCCTTTTTTCATTTTCTCATGTTAATTCCATTCCCCTCTTTCCTCTCCCCTACCCCTCCTACTTCCCCTTCCCCTTTGCAGATTTTCTTCCCATTTCACATTATCTACTACACATTTTGATCCTTATTTCCCCTGCTGGGTATCTTCCCAAAAGAATTAAAAAGAATCATACCACAATGATATATGTACACCCATGTTCATAGCGGCACAGTTTGTAATAGCTAAAACATGGAAACAGCCCAAGTGCCCATCAACTGGAGACTGGATAAAGAAAATGGAAATCTCAGCCATAAAGAATGAGAAATTAGAGGCATTTATAGCTAAATGGATGCACATTGAGGCAATATTCTTAAGTGAAATATCATTCCCTTTCAGTGAACTATTTATTGACACCTCTGTGTCCTTAATTTCAATTAGCTTTCATCTTCTAAAATTCAATATAATTTTACTTTATCATGGACATCTCTCAGTTAGAAAGAAAAACATTTTGGTGTGAAGATGAAGGCAATAACAGCCTTCAATGACAATGATCCTGTATTGTCTATCAACAATTTTCCCCATCACCATATAATACTTTTTCCATTACAAAACAAGTAACCCAACCCACTCATCACTAGAGTTGTTTCCAATCTCTGTTCTTCACTGTTAGACTTTTAGCAGTGCTGTCTACTCTTACTATTTCTATTACTTTCCTTTCCAAATTTTCCTCAAAATCCTCCAATCTAGCTTCTCTCAAAAACTGTTTCGAAAAAAATAACTGCTTTTGTCATCAATAGCTTTCATGTTGTCCAGGTTTGAGACCTTCATTTTCTGCCTCTCTCAATTTTACTCAAAACTGTTTCTTATTCCCTTCACCTTGTTATTTTCTGGGCATCTGTGCCATTATTTTTTTTTATATACTATTGTAGCCATTCATCTACCTCATCCTATGTCTAGGATTTAAAGGGTGGAGTTTCTCAAAACTCAGTCCTTACTTTTCTATTCACTCCCACACACAGTTTTCAAAGTTGTATTGATTTATTAATCTGGTTTCAATCTTCATCTACAAAAATGCTATTATCATATCTAGCTGGCTTCCCCTCTCAGCTACAGATAAATGTAACTGCTTTCTATCTGATACCCCTCCTCTGTGTCTCAAAAGAAATATCAGGCTGACTAGCTCTAATAGTAACTCCCACATCATGGCCCATCTCCCTATCCCAATGCATAGCATCACTGTTCTCAGTTGTGTAATCCAGAAACATAGGGGTAACCCTTAGCAATCCTCACCCACAGGATCTGCAATATGTCTGCTCTATCTCCTTTACCTCTCTAGAACCCATCCACCCCTCTCTAGCTTTGCTATTACTACCTGGTCTATGTGTTTCACCAATTCTAGCTCAAAAATAATCCTCAATTTCTGCCTTTCTTTCTCTTTACTCATCAATCTTTTGTCATTAACAGGAACTACTAGAAAAAGTTCAAGACTAACAAGACTCATTACCAGTCTTTATCTAATTCACACATCATCTACAACGCTCTAAATTATTTTCCTCAAATATTTTGAAAATTTTTATAGGATACGAAATATAAATTATTGCGTGGTTACATTTGCTTGCCTTGTTACTATATGAAATAACCAAATTCCTTAGCTTCACAATTTGTCCCCAACATCTACCATTTTACATTATTCTCCAACTTTATCAGCTCTAATAATAAGCTGTAATGAAGTTCACTGCTCCCTTTTTCTGGACTTGCCAATTCTTTCTAGGATTCTTCAAACCTAACAATTTCTCTGTCTTGCACACTCCTCTTTGTTTTTCCAGATGTTTGACCATGGAAGTCAAATATTATTTGAAACAGACTTTGATGATATCAGATAGATTATTTGTTGGCTTCTATGTTTTGCCATCCCTTGACATGTATATCCATCTTAGTGTGTTCCATATTGTAACTTCTACACTTGGTTTATATGCATATTCTTCACAAAAGGCTATGACTTTCATAATGGCAAGGGTTGTTTAAGTCATTTTTAGGTGCATCTTAGGACAAATTCTGGCTCATAATAAGAACCTAACAATTTTTTATCATGATATATTAGGACACTTATAAAACAATAAACATAAATAAAGGTATGGCAGCATGATGAAGTAGAAATATTAAGATACTTCTATTGAGGCCTGATTAAATTAAGATCATTATCTTATAGTGAGTAAACATAAATAAGATGTTGAAACCAATACTAAGAAGGAAAAGTAGATTGGTTAGTGACCAACGAGCTTTAGACAAAGGTTAGCACAAAAAGATAAATTATTTAAAACAGGTATTTTGATAGTTGCTCAGTAGGCAAACTTGAGGTCAATGCCAAAATGGGGAGGAGTACAATAAAGATGAAAGCTAAGATACGTTCATATTTGTTATAGCATATTCTGGTGGACAGTATTCTGGAATGGTAATTTTGTAAAGTCCAGATTTCCAAATTCTGCCTATAAGTACCTTACTCAATTTCATTTGACTTTAGTCAAACGCCTTAACTGTTTTAGACTTCTGAGGTTCAAACTGAAAAATCTTTAGAACTGTAATTTTTTTAAAAACTACAATATGAGACTCCAACGTTTCCTTCAATATGACAGTGCTTCATTCAGGCATTTTGATCTGCTTTTGTTTTTAATATTTGTGAACTAATACTTCTATTAGTGCTGCATATTCTTTTTCAGGGCTTTGCTTCTTTTTTGTGCATACATGTATTACTCTATATCTAAAATACTCTTCTCTCCTCCCCTTACTTATGTCTGAAGTATCAATTTAGGTTTCCGTATTCTTAGAATCCTGTCATGACTTTGTTAATTAGGTTAGATTGCCCTTTTGTGTGTGACTAGGAAACTTTTTTTTTTAATCATAGTATTACTATATCACTGCTTAATTGCCCATTTCTTAATTGTATTTATTCCTATATTATAAATTTTTAGATAATTACTATGCATCTTATTTAGATATCTCACCAATGTCTAGCCTTGTCCCTGGCATGTAGAAGCTCACCAAAAACATGTTATGTGATTACCTAGTATTATTGTTTAGACATACAACATCCCCAAAATGGCTCATGTGTTCAGAGATGGGGCTTTTAGAAGGTGATGCTATCATTGGGCTATACTCACCAGTTGATTCATCCATTGATGAGTTCAGTAGTTAGGAGCTGGGGCATTTTTAGAGGTAGGATACTAGGAGTGTGATACAGAAAGGTATATTCTTGTGCTGGGACCTCCCTTCCCTCTCTGCATTCTGGCTTTCATGAAGTGAGTAGATTTTCATTTTCCATGTCCCTCTGCTATGCCATTTCTGCCTTATAGTTGGCAAACATAGATTAAAATGTGAGCAGAAATAAACCTGCCCTCTTTTAAACTGCACCATGTTGTGGATGTCATGCATTTCGTATTAGCTGAGAAAAAGTAAGACAGATTTCCAGGGCCAGAATTGGAGCCACTGCTGTGACTATACCTGACAATGTGGTTCAGAAGCCTTTGGAACTGGTTCAAAGAAGGAGTTTGGAAAAGTTTGGAGGTGCTGGCTAGAAAAATTACAAAATGCTTTAAGATGAGCTTGATAGGAGATTCTAGTCAAAGTTTAGAAAACCAAAATGGTTATAGAAATGCAGACAGTAAAGGCTATCCTCAGGAAGTTTTAGTTGGGAAAAAAGACTCCACTGGCATTTGGATGATAAACCATGTGCATTATAATCTGGTAAAAAAATTGTCTATATTTATCCCTGTGTGGAGACTTTGCAGGGAAGTTAGATTAAGGGTGATGGACTAATTAAGCTAGCAGAGGAAATTTAAAGCAGCGTAACATTCAGGCTATGGCATGGGCACTCCAATCTCCTTTTAGCCAGATCTACAGTGAGAATGAACAGCAAAGCACACAGTGAAAATCAGGGGCAAATTGTACAGCAAACCACACAGCTCAGTGATTTGAAAAGTTTGGAATTTCACCAGAAAGAAAGCACCTGCAAAGTTGGGGAATGGGGAGTATATTTGTTGAAAAGATTAGCATTAAAAAGAAATCAAATACTTTGCTTCAGGACAATAGAAAGACGGCTTTAAGACATCTCAGGAATCAGCAAAACTCTACCTTTCACAGGCTCACGGGCACAAAATTTGTAAAGCTTTTATTTGAGAAGAGAGCTCCTGAAATTCTTTTCCCCAGGATTTCTTTTACAGTGTTCAGCCATCAGGATACTCCCAGGCCTTTGTAGCCATGGTCTAAGGGAGTTTGGCTAATGCTTGAGCTGGCAGCTGACCTTAGATTCATACATGTGGTGCTAGTTTTATAACATACAAAGTGCACAAACCTGAGAATGAACCCAAAAGTGCAGTGTAGACTTGCAAAGTTGGGAGATGACAGGAATGTGGAACATCTGCTTGAGGAAAGCCTTGGGCAGTGAGTGGAGCCACCTTGAGAGAGGGCAACAAGGCAATAGAAGGCAGGGCTCCACAAGCCCTTTGGTGTTCACATCTTGTCTCAACTTGTTGCAGATGCTGGCCACAGATCTACAGGACTTAATTTTTGCTCTGCTGCGTTTTGCTCTTGCTTGAAAAGTTTTGCTGGTTATCAGAAGAAAAGCACCTGGACCTGTAAAATTTTGGCCCAGGATAGCTTCATTGCTGAAAAGATTAGCATTTTTTAAAAGCCATGTGTTTTGCATCAGAACAATAGGAAGGAAGCTTGGAGAGCATATCTGAGAACAGTGAGGCAACTACTCTTTGGTCTGCAAAAGTGAAAGACTTTGCTTTGAGAAGAGAATTCAAGAGCATACTGTTCTTTCTGGGCCAAAAAAAGGAAATGTTTCCCAGAGTTCAGCCATCCAGGCATTCAGAGTCCTCTGCAGAGGCCCTTATCCAAGGGGGCCTATCTACCATTTAAGCTAGCAGCAGGCTTTGTCATTATCTACATGGTGATGATGGTTTATATGCAAGATTTGTGGAGTGAAGAAGGCTTCTACCCAGATTACTGAAGAAGGCCTGGGAGGCCATGTAGTGTGCCCCTGAGTGGCCAGCGTATGAACCTGTGAAAGTGAAATGAAAAGTGCAGTAGAGACCCTAGGAAGTTGGAGAAGCCAGTAACATGGAATGTCTGAGGAAAGCTGTGGACAGTGAGCAAAGCCACCACAAGAGAGAGGCCATGACAGCTGCAAATAGCAGTACCATAGAGGTGGGGCTGCCCAAGCCTTTTGGAATTCATATCTCATAGCCACAACTTGCCCCTTGCTGGACATGAATACACAATGTTTAGTGTTTTCCTTGCTTGGTTTTGGTCTTGCTTTTATCTCATTTATTTTTACCATCCTATTTCTCCCTTCTGGGATGTTTACCTTGGAGCATTTATCCTTGAAAGTATTTAACTTTCTTTTCCATTTTTATAGGGACTCAAAATTAACAATTTGCCTTGAGTCTCAGAGGAGAATTTGGACTTGAACCTTTTAGCAAAACCAGAACTGTTAAGACTTTGGTGACTTAGAAATGGACCAAATGCATTTTGCTTAATGAACTGAACATGAGCCTTGGGGATCCTGGTAGGATCGTGGATATCACTGTCTCAGGTTCCTGCTTTGATTTTATAGTCACTGACTTGTCAACTTGCTGCCAAGAAGTGAAAGTCCACATTATTTGATTGCCAACTTGACCTGATGTCTTTTGGACCCTTAACAAATTTCTTATTTCTAGCAACAACAGCAAAAAAATATTCACTCCGACTTTTGTGATCTCAGACTGATACCTTACTCCAGCTTCGTGGTCCACTTTCTTGCCTAATCAAACACAACTTGAAACAAAACAGCTTCAAATATTGCCAAACATATATATATGAAAATTAGCAGATTATTGAAAATTGAGGGTTAATGTAAAATTAATATGCATTGTAAAAAAGTGTTAAGATGATTAATTCTCTTCCATTACCTCTGAAAATAGAAGTAGAATAAATTAATATTTTGTTTTCTATGTAACTTAACTTACGAGAGATAAAATATTTATTATAAAAATTATATGAGTGCTACATTTTCACAATAAATAGTTGATCATAATTTTAATATTGACAGTAGATTAAGTGTATTGTTGGAGTTGATTTGGTCTGAGTCTGTGGTTGGGTTACTTAAAGGTAAGCATCCTACAATGAAAAGGACTTTTTGTTATGAGACAGGTGGGAATTACATATCTGTAGCTTTCATTCAAATTTGTAAGCTCAAGTTGAAGTTAAAAAGGTTTCTAAGCTGGAAAAGCAACAGCAAAATGTATTTAAAGCTAACCATAATGATAGTAAAAGGATATTCAAAATCAGAATAGCTGAGAACTGAGGATGGATGTGCAGCTGACCTTTGAAGGAAGACAATGTGAATGCTCACTGGGGGAACCACATAGGTAGAGGAAGAGGACACTGGATTTTGTGTTTTCAGGAGGAGTTACGTGGGGCAAAGTTGAAAAGAATCAAATAGACAATAATATGTAAAACTAGAGGATGGTGCACACATTTGATATTTCTTGGAAGAGTCAGTGATAAAAGAGTTGTTTGTATAGATATTTTTCTTCTCAGGATTGCAATTGCTTGTAGTGATTTTTTGAAATTGATTCCCTTTGTCCAGGGAAAACAAAGAAAGGAAAAAAAATAGATTTTTTTGTGTGTTTGTGAGAAAATATTATTGTTAGTGTTATTTTTTTTTCATTATACATTATCCCATAGCCTTAGAAGATACAGGCTTCCTAGGAGAGTAGTCTGGGCTGTATTCTTCTACTTATATTTAATTTCTGTATGATTTTGTCATGGATAACTTTATAGCTATGTTTAAAAACAGCTACTTGACATATACCAAAGACACTTTGACAATTAGAATTTCAAAGTTGTGATTCTTACAAATCTTTAATAATAATATTTGTGTGGAAAAATAACTGTGATGCTCTGGAGGCCCCATTAAAATATATAATAATTGAATAGGTTCAATTTGCTACACTAACCATCCCTGCAGAAATTATAATAGTAAAAGAATTCTAAAATGTGTTATTGAAAAGTAGATAGTAATTGGATATTAACTTCATAGACCTTTCTAATACTATGAATCTGTCACTCTCAAACTGCATTTACACATATTTTTGGTCATTATATGTATTTCCTTTGAATCAAAATTTGAGACAAAGAATACATGATTTCATGATCAGTATATGATTTCACAAGAAAGGCAACTGTTCTGAAAGCCTTAAACTCTATATCCATGACTACTTAAAATTCCAAAGTTGTTTTTTGTACTATCACAAAAGACCTAGGTAAATATATAAATTCATACTTGGTATAAAATTACTATATTTCTCTGACTAGCATATTTTATTCACTGTAATCATATAATAAAAACAAATATAATAAATATAAATATAATAAAGAAAAATAATAAAGACATATAATAATTATATAATAAAGACAATTAGCATTGGACAATTCTCAACATCCTGAATTAAACTGACTGGGTCATTATAATATTGCCTCCAACCTCAATGTATGCAAGAAAGCAAATTACCTTAATTCTTAGAATTCAGTTAAATTTTCACCTGGATATTATATTTCTTTCCCAAACTTTTACAGAAGGTGAATGCATAAATAAATGAATGATAAACAAAACCAGTTAGGTTTATTATGAATGAATCTCTTCTTTGTCTTGCATTTCTTTGGAAAATATTTTGTGGATCTTTGAGAACCAATCTCCACCCAAAACAAACATGCACAATCACTCCTCCTATAAACCCACCCACGCACATATACACACAACCTACTACATTATACTAGTGTTTCCATGCATCTCCATTCACAAATCAGATCATTACACATGTGTTTAGGTGCATTTTTATAGTGGAACAAGTAAATATGCCCATTGAATTTTTTAAATCTTTGCTTTTTAATGCATTTAACAATGCACTAGAACATTTATAACTACTTTTAACAAGTCACATGTGTATTTAACAATATATGTGTATACCTATATACAATAATATTAACCTGCATATATTCATAGATGATTACGAACATAGCCATGCTTATTATCACTGCTGTTTATTTAGACAAAAAATGTAGAAAGTGTTCAAAGATAGAGACTTTAGAAGTATTAATTTTGTTTGAAATTAGTAAAGTTTATGAGTGAATACAAGCATTAGGTTACTTTTTGGAGTCATAGTCAGCAAATTATTGAAAACATAAAACTATATTTAGCCAATATAGATATTTCTAGTAACTCAGAGAACTGAGGTCCTTTTAGGAAAGAATCATATAGAAATTTAAGGAGGCGTTATGCACAGTATAACCTTGAAACAATGGAATATATAATAACAGAAGAATAAATAGTTATTATAATTAGTATATAACCTGACACATTGATAAAACTTTCTTTTCAAATATTAAAGTCTCCATAGTCAAAATTAGAAAATAATGAATTATTGCATTACTATTTATTCTGGTATTGGAAAAGTAGAAGAGTTGAGATGGTTAATGGAAAATTAATAATAAAAAAGAAGGGCAATAGTGATACCAATAATGTATTGGATGAGATATTGGGTCATAGACATTTATATAGTCAAGAGAGTAGAATATTGAGGGGGATTTGATCACAGTCTATAAATACCTTGTAAGTATCTGTATAAATGAAAGAATGTGATTATTCAAAGTATCAGAAGATGGAAAGACAAGAAGCACTGATCTGAAACTAAAAAGAATGTTTCAATCACACATTATATTAAGAAATACTCTGCAATAGTAAGAGAGTTTGGCATTAGAAATAAAAATCAAGGACGATACATAAAGTTTAGAGAAGGATTGAAAATGATGTATCTATGGGCACAGTGAGTAAATCAGAAATGAATGAAAAACGGTGGAGCTCCCAAGATGAGAAAATACTCTTTGTCAAGATGTATGAGCCATGTTAACTGTCATTCTTTTTGTTATGCATAATTCTCCAGAAACTCCTTCAAAAACCTGTGCTAAAATTTGAGAAATTGTTGAAATAAATAAAAAAAATTCAGGACTTTGTGTCTACTGCACCAGTAGACTGAATGGCCTGTAAATGAGAGCCTGGGTTTGGTCCTCAGCACTGGGAAAAAAAAACTCAAGCTGAGCTATGAACTCTTGTATAATACTATGTTACCCAATTCCTAGTAACTGGCTATGTACTCACATTTGTTAAAGAGTAACAGAGTAAATGCTGGTAGCAGGAGTTTATAATTTTACAACTGACTCATACATTTCTTGACTCCTGCAGAGTTTTGCACAGGGCATGTTCTTTTTTTTTCTGTACCAGGGATTGAACTTGGGACCTTGAGCTTGCAAGGCAGGTGACGGAACCACTGCACTAAATCTCCAGCCCTTCATGTTCTTTTTAATTGTTCTACTGATTCAGGTTCAGACACTTCAAAAAGTAAATGTGAAATGATGATAATAATAATAATATTAATAATAATAACGCCATTACTGAACGAAATTATTTTTTTCATAGCTATATTTTTCTAAAAACTCCATCAATAAACTTTTTACTTTAAAAAATGAGTACATAAATAAATCTCAATTCTCTAAACAATAAGGAATTCATAATTTGTAACTTTTGGACTGTAATGTTCAAACTTAGTTTTTAGTGGTTCTTCCATTCTTTTCTCTTTTTCATGGCCTTAGGAGAAGCTCTGAAGAATTTTGTTTTTTAGAGAGTTGATCTAAAGAGTAACAGAAGACTTGCTTTTCCCCAGAGTGGATAAAGGGATTATTGCAACTAAGGAAATGTTAGATGATAGTAAGTGAGAAGAATTTGACCCAGTTCAACCACTGATTCCTTTGGGACATAGACCCAATTCATCAATTCACTATAAAACAAGCACGAAGGAAATAAAATATTATAAATTCCTAATCACTTGTATATCAAAAATTGCACTAGAAAGAGAAAAGAATTTGGCAAAGTTCTGGGTAAAGATGACTTTGATGCAGTCTAAGTGATAGGCCTTTCTATTTTCACATTCCCAGTTTTCTGTACGCTTTACTTGGCAATGATCAAAGTTTCCCAGCTGGAAAAGAATGAAATGTGTCACAGATGGACTGTACACCTAGGAGCATTGATGGGTATGAGATTGCTATGATGCTAATGCCTCACTGTTGACTGTCTGTGTTCACAGGCTAGGGAGCAACACCAGTGAAACTAGATGATGCCTTTGGAGAACAGAGAATGTTTAAAAATAAGACATGCTATTAAAAGGTCAGATTCAGGAGGAAGAAATCACAGAAAACAAATAGAATGTAGAAATAAAAATTAGAAACTGCAACCTGAAATCAGAATGAAATGGTCATTTGGTTACTGTCAAGGAATACAAATGCAAGTGATTTTCAGTGAGGAAGTTGAAATTTCTTAATTGATGCAATGAAGTATGTAAGTTAATCATCCCTAGATTTATGTAGATATTCCCTATCTATTTTGAGAGTTATATAAATAAAATAGAAATTATCATAATCTTCAGGAGTTCAAGTGAAGTGAATCACTTCATTTAACTTTTATATTAAAAACATTAAAGCTCAAGTTCATCAAATTAAATATAATTCATTCTCTGTCAAGTATTCTTTTGTAGAACATGAATTAGATCAATTAGAACAACACTTTACTATTGAATGTCAATGTTTTAGGCTTAATACCAAAACACGTAATGAATGTTTTAAAATAAATAAAGGAGCAAGAATCTGTAAAATGATGCACACCATATAATCTTATTATATTGGCTCTATGGCTTCACTTCTTTGCCTCTTCTTAAAAATGTACAGCTATTGCGTCAATGACTGACAAAACAGCACAATATAAAATTCTTGCCCTTTCATCTCTCTTCTACCTCTTCTTCTCATTCTTTCCTCCTTCTTTCTCTCTCTTCTCCTCTCTCTTTCTCCTTTTCACTCCCTTTCTCATAATCAGACACATTTTCCTTAATAAGTTAATTTGAAATGCTATTTAATAAGTTTTAATCAATTATGCCCCATATTTAAGACTGATCTATAATGTTATTTCTTAAATAGCATATTTTAGAAGACTTCAGTGCTTAACTAATGGAATTCTTGAAAAACCTATCAAAGTGTTTCAGAACATAAGAAATATATCAGATGGACAGAAATAGTTCTTCATTATGCTTTCCACACAATTTTGTTCAACTGCTTATTTTAATTAGAGCAGAGCTCTAGCTTCTACTCTTTGGTTTAGCATGAGCAATAAAATGAAGTTTATTTAATTTTCTAAAATAAGTAAAGCAAAGTAAAGTTAATTAAAAGTTAATTACAGAATAATGAATCATCTATCCTTGCTGTGCTAGTGTTGCCCAGATGATTAGATACTATCCTTTCCAGGATACCCTTCCCTTCCCATAAGCTGGGTGTTTCCTTTGTTCAGCATCAGGATTTTCCTTTGTTGTTGTTGTTTTTTTATTTGTTTTTATTTTACTTGAAAATTTGATCTTGTTTTTTTCTGAAGGTGTCTTTTTAGGAAATATATACAGTCATGGAGGTCTACACACACACACACACACACACACACACACACACACCTTTCTAGTTTTCTTTTATATGCATTCCTTGGGCATAATTTTCATTTAGACTTCTGATTGCCTTTTGAATTTGACAGAATATACCTATAAAATTCGTTAGTAATTGTTTCATTTTCTAGCATGGCATGTGTAGTTAACCTTGAAAGACAAATTGGGCGTTAACTGTAGTGAACCCAACCTTTACTGGTTCCTCAAAGGTCACAGGTCTATTCTTCCTGGTCCTGTTTCTTTATATAGAAGGTTTTGTACATATTGGAATTAGAATGCTTTTACTGTTCATTAATTCATCATTAAAACGATGTTAACTAATCATTCTCTATAAAAGTCTGCTGTTCAGAATTTCTAGCGTGACCGGCCTCCGCTTGGCTACCAGCCATTTTTGCCTTGCTAAAAACAACAGCATTTGTGTTTGTTGTAGATATCAACCTTTTGGTAAAATTATATTGTAAGTAGTAGTTCTCATAACACTTCATTTAGAATATAGCTTATACTGATTGTATCTTAATTTTTATGAATTAATCCATGTATGGGAATAGTTGAATTTTAATTTAGCAGAGATTTCAGGTAATATAAGGAATAACGTACAGAGAGTGTTGTGTCCTCACCTCAATCATGCTTCTTGCACTGTGACATCATATATACTAAGATATTTTAACAAATATTTCGATTTATATTACAGGAAGAAGATGAATCATTGTAACAACATATTTAAATTGATAGGACACATTCACTTTTGTTTAAGTTATTGATTTTGTGTCCAATCTGTTGAAGAAGATAGACTATATGTTTGCAAAATCAAATGATATTCAGTGGTTCAAGTGTATTATGAAGTAAATACAAACAATTGAGTTCCTGAATGATTCTTTTTTTAATTACTTTTATTGGTACATTTTAGGTATACAATATAATGACATTCATCATTAGAAATTTGCATCTTTATATGATCTCTCGGTTCTTATTTTTTCCCCATTCCCCTGCCCTCGCTTGAACTCATCCACCCTTCCCTATTTACAAAGACTTGGTTTCCATTTTTTCATTTTCTCATATTAATTCCATTCCCTTCTTTCCTTTCCCCTACCCCTCCCGCTTCTCCTTCCCCTTTGCCCCTTTTCTTCCTATTTCATATTATCTATTATACCTTTTAGTCCTTATTTACACTTTCAGTTTCTCACACTAGAGAAACTATTCGGTATAGTTTCTGAACCATTTTTTAAAAGTTTATTCTAATTCTGCTTTTATCAATTTTGCAATAGTACACATCCTACCTATATCCATGATTTTTCAACCTTCTGCTTAAGGATACATGTAGAGACACTTATTTCCTCACATCTTGTTAAACAGATGTTATGTAGGAAAGAAATAGGTGGGCAAAATCTGCTAAATATGTTTCAAGAAAATTTTTAAAGCAGAGACTGAGAAGTTGAGAGAGATGATGCCAACTCAACCTCTTTCACAATTTTTTTTATTTTGGTCTTACAGCTTCTCTCTCTAAACATGTTCCTGTATTCTTTTAGGATTTATTTCTCCTGTCTTATTTTAAAATAATTGTGCAAATTCTTTCATAATTACTATATTATAATTTTCTGAGTCTCAATTTTCAAGTTTTAAAATGATGAGAATAGAGGCTCAAAAACTTCATTTTAGAAATGCTGACTTTTATTTCAGCTATGATATTTAGATATTGATTCAAAACAGATGTTGATTCATATTCTTCTTGCAAACACAGACATACTTTCCATTTACCTTTTTTTGCACTTTATTAAATTCTTTTATTGGTACATTGTTAGGTATACAACACAATTACATTTCTCATTGGGAATTGTACCTTTACATAATGCATCTTGGTTCTTATTTTTTCCCCTTTCCTAGCCCTCCCTTCCCTATTTACAAAGACTTTATTTCCATTTTTTCCATTTCTCAGTATTTTTCCTTTCCCTTCTTTCCTTTCCCCTGCCCCTCCCACTACCCCTACCCCTTTGGACCTTTTCTTCCTGTTTTGCATTATCGATTATTCATTCTAATCATTGGTACATTTTAGGTATACAATATAATGACATTCATTATTGGAAATTTGCACCTTTACATAGTCTCTCTTGGTTCTTATTTTTCACCCTTGCCCAGCCCTCCCTTCAACCCCTCCAGTCCTCCCTATTTACAAAGATTTTGTTCCTATTTCTCCATTTTCTCATATTGATCCCATTCCCTTCTATCCTTTCCCCTATCCCTCCCACTTCCTTCCCCTTTGTCCCTTTTCTTCCTATTTCACATTACCTATTATACTTTCCATTTACTTTAGAAAAATATGCTAACGTGGGAATGTGCAACTTGTAAAGGGGCCAGTTCACCACCACCCCCTGGGAACTGTAGACTTTTCAGAATACTTTTTACATCCATTTGATCCAGGTATCTCTTTTTAATAATATTTAGACTCTTGGGAAAGAAAAATAAAATAATTAAACCCTGCCATAAAATGAATTATTGGAAGTATGCTATAATTGAATGGTAACAGTCTGTATAGAATAATGGAAATTTTATTTAGACTTTTGATCAGAAAAAGAAACTGATTAAGTAGATTCCAAAGTATGTAGAATGTTTATACACAGCTTTGTGTTCTCTTTATTGGTGGAAATTTGTAAATTTTTCATTCTCTGAAGATGTAAATTTGTGAATTAAAAAGTCCAATCTTAACAATCACCAAACATTGTAATGAGAGAATAACTCAAGAGTAAAAGTTATAGATTAGAATACATTATATGTATATTGTAAGGATATATCATTCTGCATGGTTACTTATTGTTATAACTAATGTACACACGTATTTGGAATTAAAATTTTAGTATTTGTATGTGATTTTTTAAATTAATGAATAACCAAACATCTAGTTCATATATCAAAATAATTCTTTTAATTTATAAATTTAGCACAAAATATGACCTGCAGGTAGTGAGATTAAAGAGCATTGAACTTCTCTGTATTTGGACCATATGAGTCACACATTTGGACCATAATACAGCATATTAATACATTCATAAGAATTTCTTAACTACTTATCCAATTATTTTGTTCCTTTTGAGTATTTACTTACCAAAGCAAAAGTTTAAACATTTTAAAAAGTGTAAAAAATGGCTACATTATATGTGGGAAATGAGGAAAGCCATAGATAAAAGAATAATCATCATGTAATCACTGGCAGAAAACTTGTGTGTAATAAATAAAGTGTGCTCATATTACATTAACAATATTAGCATATGCTAAAGTAGTGAGCGTAAAAAAATCATTAGCCATTTTGAGTGGAAAAAGCAAGAAAATAAGTAAATTTTAAGTCAGTTTGTAGGACAGAATGTGTTTCTTTCATGTATATGAAAAAAATGAAGAGTGAGAGAGCCATGGACATAATATGTTTGTTAACATTTTTCTCTGCTTCATAGAAACTTTCTGCTCAATATGCTATAAGAAAACAAAAATTATGCAAAATTAGTCTCAAATGCCTTTAACTCTGCTTGCTAAATTATTCTCTAAAGGAAAATACAAATTCATAAACCGTTGCCAATCGGTGGACGTTGTTTGGGGACTTGTGTAACACAGTAACACATTGAACAGATTGGCAAATACAGTCCTCTTAACATTGTCTTTGTAGAAAGAGTAAACTTTTGCTGGATTTTGCCCAATATTGGCATTCTGGCTTCTGAATCTAAATAAGAATCTGTGCTACCTGTTTCAGATTCAAGATCCTATAGATTAGAGGGCCATGATATTATCACATTGAAAAGGTGCATGCAAACCTGATCTAAGAACAGCATGTGGCTCCATGTTGGTGTACTTTTCTAGCTTCCCTCTTTCCTGCTTCACTTAATTTCCCTCACTGCCTCCATCAGCCAATCTCATTGGTTTCTTATTGTCCCTCAAATATGCCAGCCATGCTCCTTTTCTGTGAGCTGGTGGCTGCTACTCCTTTGTAGCACATTCACTTGCTAGGTATCTATATGTTCCTTGCTTTACCTCCTTCATGTGTTAGCTGAAATGTCAGCTTAGTGATGGCTTCTCTGGCTGCTCTGCTTTAAAATTGATCTCACTCCTCCTCTTCCTATGGCCCACCCTGATTTAATTTTTCCATAGTACCTATTGTTAATGTACAATGTAATTTACTTGTCTGTTACCTATTGCTATCTCTGAACACTAAATTGTAATATACCTGCAGACAGAGGTTTATATCTCTTGTATATTATTGTACTTAATATGGGTACAATAGTGTCTGATACTTAGAAGCACTCAGTAAACATTTTTTGAATGAATTAGCTTGAATCATTGAATATCTCATTTAAGAAGAGAAGAAAAATTGTTCCTTGAAAAGAATAATGTATTAGTCATTTTCCTCTTGCTAGGACAAAATGCCCAACACCCACAATTTAAAGAAAAGCTTTGTTTTAGTTCGTGGTTTCAGTCCATGCTTGGTCAGGTGGCTCCAAGGCAGAAACTGCATGGTGGAAGGTCATGGTGGAGGAAAGCTGCAGCCAAGAAACAGAGAAGGCAGGAGCCACAGACAAGAATGTTCCCTTCTAGGTTGCATTCCATGTAACCTGACTTCAACCAGACTCCTTTACCTAACAGCACAGTCAGGTAGAGAACTTATTGATGGATGAATTCAATAATGAGTATAGCACCACACCCTCATGATCTAAGAAACATCAAATACACGGACTTTTAGAGGATATTTTTTATCTGCACCATAGCAAAAAGCATGAATATAAAAGACATTTCTAACTATTTGAGTCTAAGTGGTACAGCTTGAACCATGATAGGTCAAATTCCTAGACTATTTCTCAGTTTGTCATTGATTCAGTCAGATGTGTTTTTCTCCATTTGCAGACCATATAATTTCCACTGCTCCAGGTCCATCTGTTCTACACAGCAACTACCAGACAGGTGCCAACTAGAGCTCATCTCTCACTTTGAGTATTAGGAGAATGGAAAAGAACACAAAACAATGTAATCCTCCCCTTTTATAAAATTAAAGCACTCTCTGGCTGGTTACATTTCACACCCCTCTCTCTGTTCCCACAGGGCTTAAACATCAGGGAACAGAGACAGGACAATTCTGAGTTTAATATTAGTTAAATGATTAACAAGCCTAAGAATGTCCTATGGTAATACTTCCAGATTTATGTTAATAGATACATAGCTAAGGTAATTAAAATCACAAATAACTTCCCCTCACCCCTCCAAAAAAAAGCTTAACCAAAGAAATACTCAAATAGTTCATTCTTGTTCACATATAAAGTTATTTATTAACTGTACTTAATCTCACAAAGGGAATAATCAAATAAGAGAAATAATGTAACTTCTTATAATTATAATAGTTTTCTAAGCAGCAGCAATTAAAAACTATTTATAATATAAGTAGCTATCATCAAACTATTATAATAGTTTATAAGCAGCTTTTCTCAATAGCAAACTAGCAAGTAAGAAGTAGTAGACATCTTAGCCCTGCTCCACATTATAAATAGCTATCCACATAACAGCAAAAGTTACTGCTCTGAAAATATTTTGAAAGATTTCATAGGTACCAAAAGGTAGACTAACTTTGAGATTATGTTCACCACAGGAATAAAAAAAGAGTAAACCATATCACTGGAAAGTATATGCATTTCTCTTTCCATATAACAGACTACAACTTACTACATCAAGAGGAACTAGACCCATATTTCTGAAAGGAAACAGATGATACATATTTCCATTTTTGAAATCTATTCAAATCATAATAATCTTTTTTATCTGCAGAGATAATTCCCAAGACCCTCAGTTGGTGCCTGAAATCTTAGATAGTACTGAAATTATATTTATATATATATATGCATATAGTTTACATGAATATAGTTTACAAATATATGTTACATATATGTAAAGACAATGTGCATATGTGTGTACACATACACAAAATTGATGCTTTTTCTATTGTAAGTAAACACTTACCGTGCATGGTTACAATGAATTTTTACATTTTGAGATTTGACAATATAACTGGCACAAGTTTCTTTTCCTTTTTTCACAACTTTACAGATGCAAGATTCATTCTTGAGCCTACTACTCTCAGCATAATTTTTTTCTGTTAAGCAGAGAATCCGCATTTTTCCTTAAAGAAAGAAAAGCTTCTCAAAGCTTCTCTTTCGCATATCTGAATTGTGTGCAACACTATTCTTGAATTTGAGGGCCATTACTAAGTAAAAACAAGGTACTTTGAACTGAAAATGTACTTTCAACTCAAGCA
The DNA here is from genome assembly GCF_000247695.1 of Heterocephalus glaber. The sequence continues at coordinate 3,739,371 of NW_004624827.1, read as the reverse complement.
CTGAGCATATTGACAGTCAATCTGAAGAGCTCATTTGATAATCTGGATGGCTACTAAATGATTAACAAGTGGGTAGGGTATACAGTATGGATATGCAAGACAAAAAAAAAATTGACTCATATCCCAAGACAGAGGAGCATGGTGCAAGATTTCATCATATTACTCAGAATGTTGTACAATTTAAAATTTATGAAATATTTCTGTAATTTTCCATGCAATATTTCCAGTCTGTAGGTAACTGAAACCATGAAAAGTAAAATTATGGATGACGGAGGGCTATTGTAAAAATAAATTTAATTATTTTACATTGCATCCTTATGAAGTAATTAAAATGCAGAATAATGCCAAATATTTAAAAATAGCAGATATATTCCAAATCTTATCAAGATTTAATTAAGGCACGCACTATGGAGGTCGCAAGTTGCAGGGAAAACACCAAATCAGCCCGCTGCAGACTGGCAGGTCTGTGCATGCCCTACCGAGGTCGAGAGTCAGCGTCAGCGGAACAAGCCGAATCAGCCCACGCCCTGGTAACAATCCACTGGACGCCC
>NW_004624827.1:3699821-3735535 GCF_000247695.1 Heterocephalus glaber | reverse complement strand
AAGAACCAAGAGACTCATGTAATGGTACAAGATCCCAATGATGAATATAACTGTATTGTATACCTAAAATGTACTAATAAACTTAATGGGGGGAAAAAAGATTTAATTAAGTCTGTGAGTTCAAAATGCTTTCACTCTATCAAACAGTGAATTTCAGAATTAATCCTTGGACATAAATGAATCAAACATGGTTGCCATTTTAAAGACATAAATATCAGGGCCTGGGATTTAGCTCAGTGGTTCCGCCACCTGCCTCGCAAGTGCAAGGACTCGAGTTCGATCCCCGGTACCAAAAAAAAAGACATAAATATCAATTATTGAGACATTGGAGTATGTTTATTAAGACTACAGTCAGTAGAGATTTCTTTCTTCGATTAAATCTTTCTTGGTTATCTCAGAGTTCTGTGATTTAGGAGAATTACTTGATCTCACTGTTCCTTAATACACTCTTTCAAATGAGGAAGATAAATATAGTTCTGAATTTATAGAGCTGTTACCAAATAAACAAAATCATGCTGTGATTGGAAGTGTTAACCTGTCTGGCAAACAGTACCTTTTAAATAAATTTGGTTTTAGCCAGACAGATCATGTGAGACAGGTGTTGGGCTCAGCATATCTTGGAAATTGGAACAGACTAAGATTCTTTACTAAATGGAGCAGAAAGAGACTCCTTTTTCATAGAAAAAAAATGAAGAACTTCTAAGAAATAAGTAAAGAGGTGTTTTTAGTACAGGTATTAAGGATTGTGGACCCCAAATTAACCAGGATCATAGAGACTTCTATGCAGCGCTATCCTCCACGTTGTACAAGATCTGCAAGGACCATAGAATTTGAGTTAAAATTATTTTTAAAATTATCTCTTTCCCATAATTAAGTTTTCAATGTAAAGGGTCACCTTATACAAAATTTAGCTCAGGTTCACTTTGCATTATTCTTTGAAAGATGAGCATTAATTCTGCAGGTTAAGAGCAAAGTCTCCAACCAAGAAACTTGCCTGTTTTCTATGTGCTTCAAAGTCATACAGATGGCAGTGCAAGTATTACACATCAATTGATTTTTCTATGAAAATTTGAAATACATATGTATATATATTTGTATATATTGTATACAAATTGTATTTATATGTATTGTGTGTATATATATATGCATAAAGTTTAGAAGTCATTCTTATCTACATGAAGATTTTTCCTTTCTCGTTTTTTTTTTTGGTAGCAGGGATCAAACTCAGGACCTTGTGCTCGTGAGGCAGGTGCAATGCCACTGAGCGAAATCCCTGGCCCTTCCTCTCAGTTTAAAGGTGTAAATTTTGTAACAGAATGTATCTGACAACTTGACACTGGTTAAGTCAAAAGAGTCCGTATTGATAATGCTCAAAATAACTGTTCAACAAATACTTTTAACTGTGTAAATATTTATTTTCTTATCATAATTGTGAAAAAATTAATGCCCAAGTGGCTAAGTTAATTTTCACTCAAGATATTTTAGCTTTTGAATTTAAGGCTCTATATTTCCCATTCAATATCTCATTCTTGCCTGCAGTTATAAACTTACTGATAAACCCTTAGTGACACAGAGCTTCTTGTGTATTTATAGGTGTTTCTATATATTTAGTACATATTTAATGAAGGTCAAGAATAAAACTGCAAATGAGGTTTATGGAGGTGTTGTAAAGGTTCATTATTGTCATTGTGTGGGAAAGTATAATTTTCTTAAGAGAAATGATGACATACACATAATAAAGTCCCTGTCCGTGTCCTGACAGCTCAAGAGTGTGCCATCGTTACCACCTATGTCACACCGCAGGTGTGCCTGCTCTATGGGTGACAGCCGCTGACTTCTCTGATCAACACATAATTATCTCTGAATAAAAAAGCACGTTGAAGTTAGCTGGACATAATAGATTGAAGACCCAGGACAAAATTATCTTTATCATGGCACATAGCACCACCTGGGGGTAGGAGAGGGCCAAGGAGGGGTGTGGGCAATGATGCAACCTTGAGAAGCCTGCTGTGATGCGGGCACATCTGGGGTGTTCCTGTTTATCCTGCCTGTCTCCTTTTGGCTAGAAGAGGTCACACAGTTAATGGTAGGATGCTCCTGATGGAGAAAGGTCCCACTGATCAGCATGATTTTCTACTGATCCAACTGTATATCTCTCTCTTTCTCTCAGCATCTGGAGAGTTTCCATTTGCAAAGTCCCCTTCCCCCAGAAGATAATAAATATCATATCACAAGGATGGCAGTGCTCCTTCATGGAACACTGACTGTTTATTAGAGGCAAAAAAGTTTAAGAGAAATGCTAACAATGTTCATTAATGGCCCGCATCCAGGTTTAATGAGGCATGTCAGTATGCGGACTGGGCAACATCAGTGGCATAATAGTGGTGGTAAATGGGAGTAATTGTATCCAATTGTACGGCACAGCTTCCAGGAATGAGCCCGAACTGCCAACTGACAATGACAGAGCAATTATGGGAAGGCAAGCGAGCTGTGTCAAATTAGCACTTGGTGAGAACTCATTTTTCAGAGATGTGCTTGCTCTACACCACCACAAGTGATAGCTACTTTATTGTGAGTGATAGGAAGACCAGCACTTAGACTGATGTTCTGATTTGTCAATAGCTGTATTTGAAAGCTTAGTGTCACAAATATATAGAGATATTCAGGGAGAGAGGCACACTGCTCATGATCCGAAGGATAAGAACGTGGCGGAGAAGGTCATCCGTCAGTGTGAGCTGTCAGAGAGAGATCACACTCTATGAAAAAGGAACATTGCACCGACTTAAGTAATTACCTTTGACTGAGATTTGAAGATGTCTTCTTTTGTTGGCCTACATTGACTGCATAATTTATAATTTACTGCAATCAGCTAAGGGCCAAGAATTGTAACTAAGAAAATTCTTATTTTATTTCTCATAATTACTTTTTTCTCTCTCTTTTTTAACTCCTTTAGTGCTTCAGAAGTGTAAACTGGGAAACTGATAAAATTGATTTTTTTTTCTTTCTTTCTTCCTTAAGCAGCTCAATCCCAAATACATTGGAAACAATATATTTACTTTGGCTATTGTTTCACAGGGTCATAGCTTCCTACCATCATCCTGTAAAGTTATAAAGCTCCCCTCTATCCTTCGTGTATTTTTCCTTGCCTTGTGAGATTACAAGTTAAAGAGGATAAAGAAATCATTCAATTTTCTGTTTCCGGTGTTGAAGATTAAAGAAAGAAAAAAACCGATCTGGAGAACTGAGCCCTGAAATTGTAATTCACATCTTTAGATACTCATCAGTTTGTTTGAGTTGTCAGAACTATAAAGAGATAAGTATTATAGCAAATATTTCAAGAACTGTATAGATTAGTTTTCAATTCTTATTGTGTTTTTCCCCTGGGACATATCATAGAATCAATGTTTGCAAAATAATTCCTCTACCTTTAATAACCTGAAGAAAAATGTATATATTCTGTGACCCACTATGATCCAGAGTGCCATAAATACTAAAACTATATTTTTGTGTATTTTAGAAAAAGATGATCATTTAATTTTGTTAATTAAAATACATTAGGGAGTCATAGTAATGTAGCTTTCTAATGTTTTATTTCCTGGTTTAAAAGAAGAAAGTCTGAAGATTTATGTTAAACTTATTTCACTTGGCATTATTATCAAATTCTTGTTACTTTGCTTTTATGTTTTTTTCCCTGCAGTGATGGATTGATTAATGAATTGTAACTAAAAATTACTAAGATTAGCCTACCTTCTGGCAAAAACTATTGTTTAATTCAAGGGGTATTGATTTACTGTAGAGATATTGACAAAAGAATTAATTTAAGTACTTTAAGTCAATATTACTTTAGTAGAAACTCTTGCATTTTAGGTATAAAGAAATACTCTTAGAATACTCTAATAATATTATATAAATTGCTGTCACATAATAAACATTAATTTCTTCTTATTTTAAAATCTGTAGAGTTTCAAAATGCTATTTTTTTTCTTTCTTTTTCCTCAAGTCCTATTGAGCACTCATTTGATATTAGTAATTGTTGGTTTTGGATGCTTGCTAGTATATTTAATGTTGCTTGTAGTCTTTAATGAAACTGCTAAAAAATATTTTGTTTTCCATAGTTTACAATTTACTACCTGAGATTATTTTAAATTATATACTTTGAAGTTTCTGAAACACAGTTTTTAAATTATTTTTTTAAAAATATTTCAGAGTTCCTTAGGCCATTTAGTTTCACCCTTGTAGAAAGCTGTTTAATTCACAATGCCTTGAGTACAGGCCCGTCATCTATTCTACAGTGACTGTGCCACTTAATAATGGAATAGTGCATCAAAGTGGCACTTAGGCCTCAAATTGTTATGTATGACTGTCAAAGCGGGAAGAAAAAAAGAATTAAAAAAAAAGAGGAGGGGAGAAAAACCCTTGATTTGTCTTTACTGCTGGAACGTGAATTTGTCAGGCAGGTTCTGAAATCATAACAGCATCGCCTGCATCCACAGCAAGATGTTGAAAACTTGACAGCTACATATTTTTTCAACTATAAGCACTTCTATAATGAAAACTAAATACACAAATCTTATTTTTTTTATTTTTTGCTCTTGACAGATAGTTGTTGACAATAGGACTTAATATTCAGGTCCAAATTGTCAAGAGAAATAACCAATAAGCAATCTAATGAGTCATGATACCAATATTCAAAAGCAAAATTCCTGGGTTCTACAATATACTGAAAGGATTTAAGTGCATAATTAACCACATCAGAGCATTGCCACTTTATCTTCCCATAATACAAGTTCTACCCATCACTGCCTCTCTCAAGAGGACAAACTGTAACTTGTTTAGTGGTCACCAAAGCTTTTGATTTTCATTTTTTTACTCCATCATTTAGATAAGTTGTTGTGGTCTGGCTTTTTTCCATTTCATATTGCTTTTTTCTGAACATGAGCCAACATTCAATGTTGCAACTCTATCACATTAAATATTTTTAAAATCTCTCTAAATAACTCTGTATCTAGGAATTGCCTCCTGAGTTTGGTTCAGAGTATGTCCTATATATGTATTTTTCCTGGGTATATGTTCTGTATACTTTTAAGTGTCTTGACAACCACTATTAATACTTATAATGAGGCTCAGTGTGTGATGATTATTTACCTGTTCGTAGCTTCCCTGTTACCAAAATCTTTATTGGTATGCCGGGGCATTTATGTAGGGAAAAGAAGGAGATCTGTTGTTGTAGTGCTGTTTCCTAGAAATTAGGATTGTAACTAGTTGTCACCAACTGCTTTATATAAATCAGTCTTTCAGAATTACATTCAGTCACTCACCTAGAGCAAATGATATTTTTGACAGGTGAATGGAATTTTGTAATCCTAGATAATGCAACATGAACCACATATGGATAAATCTGAAAACTACAACTCCCATCATGCCATACAAATGAGCATTAAATAATTATGACCTTGTCAAAAGATAAACTATGCCATTTTTAATCAGCTCACATATGAACATTTTAGGAATAAATCAACATAACATTCTAGAAGATGATCTGTATATAATTTAGCTCTTGAATTACATTCTCTTACTCTTTCAGGAAATAAAAATTAAAATGTTTCTAAAAAGACTATTTTTATGAGACTAATTCAGCTAAGTCCCTAATATTCGTGTCTTACAGATACACTGATAAGCTCATTTTTAACTTTTTTTCCCTGTCCGTTTTTGTCTCCCTGTAGCCTGTCAGTATATCTTACTATGTTATTTTCAAAACCCAGTGTAGGATATTTCTGCTTCTGGTAACTGGCCCTTTGCATTTGCGACTGCCTCTTCCACAGATTATTCTACACATACAGCTAGAAGGAGCCTTTTAAAATAAAAGCCAGACATGATTGTTTCAGTTATTTTGCATACACGTGTGTTAAAAAGCAACTGAAAGTCCTAACTGACCAGGGCTGACTGTTGAACACTGTGCTTAATGAACAAGAAAATCATGTATCTACCTTGAGATACCTCCATGTGCTATATCTGTGGAAGTTTACTGTCATGAAGAAAACACTTTTAGACTTTGTCACTGAAGCTTAAACGTCATTCACTCACAATGAAACCCAAAGAAGCCACTTCACAAGGAATTCTTCAGATTTTTAAAAAATTTTATTTACTTTGGAATTTAATAATTGCTTGCTTGCTTGCTTATTGTCTCTTTGTTCATAGTAAAATGGAATTTCTTTCTTCTTGCTGTCAGTGATAGTCTCAGTATCTGACACAAGACCTGGCCCATAGTAGTCATTCATTCATTCACTCATTAATTCATTCATTTCATAATAATGTACTGAGTAAATTTATATTTCAAATTCCAAATTTTATTCTTCACTGCATTTCATTTTTTAAATTTCTATAAATCATTTGATGAAGCAAATTTTGTTTTTAGCTTACTTATGTTTTGAAAGCCTTGACTTTATTTCTGATTTCAAGGCAGTTACTATATCAACTCCATAATAATGTTTGCATAACAATTAAATGCATTGTGGAGGTATCAGTTCTTAAAGTGATATTTTAAAATGCTTTATAAATTAAAAGTAAAGAAAATATTTTTTTGCCATATTTTGTTTGATAAGATCAAGTTCTGTACAATGTGATACATTATAGTATTTCCTAAACATAATATTTTCAAGTACTCCATATACTTTTGAGATGTTCTTTGTATTTACATAAAAATTAATAAAACTTTCTAAAATTTAATGTTGAGGTAAGAGAGACAGATCTTTTGCAAAAGGAAAGGGGGCAAAGTGATGGAGAGGAGGGGAAAAGGGGAGAAGTGAGTGAAGAAAAGAATTGAGGTGTGTACCAACTCCCCATGATGAATATAGTCATTATGTAGTGCAAACATACACTAATAAAGATAAAAATTTAAAAATTCTGAAGGGGAATCATATATCACATCAGCCATTAAAAGTGTAATGTTGTAGGGCCAGGGATTTAGCTTAGTGGCACCGCACCTGCCTTGCAAGTGCAAGGTCCTGAGTTCGATCCGCAGTACCAAAAAAAATAAAGTGTAATGTTATTGCCCTTTAAAGTTAAGGTGATACAAATTAAAATGAATCATTTAAAATTTCATATGTTATATCCCATTAGAGAGCAGTTGGAAATAGTTAATCTATACTTTCTTAAGGGTGGAAATAATTTCAAATATGCCCACAAATAGATATTCTTCATCTGTGTATTCTCAGATATTCTTTAATCTATCTAACTTCAGCTTGATAATTTGCAAAAATATAACTCTAGTGACAAACAGAAGTTTCATGTAAATTATATTAAAATAAAACCTATTCTAATATCTTATTTTTTCCACATTTAAGAACTTTTATATTTACAAAGAGATATCCAAAGTAGTATGTTAAATTAAAATTTATAAGCTAAAGGATAAAATAACAAATTGTGAAATTTTAATGTTCTTCACCAAAATGTCACCAATTTTAAAGACAGATTAAAGTTTCAAATTTGTTCAAGACTATAGCCTTGCAACATAAAAATTTGCTTCCAAGGGCTGGGGATTACTTCAGTGGCACTGTGCCTGCCTCGCAAGCACAAGGAGTTTGATCCCTGGTACCAAAAAAAAAAAAAAAAATTGCTTCCAGAAACATCTTTCTTCATATTAGCTAGTTCCTTTCTGGTCACACCTGTTTTATTAGGTTCTGTTTGGGTTTTTTTTATTTTTTAGCAATTTGCACCAGGACGTGTTATTTGAGTAGATTGTTGTTTGGGGTATTTTTGAAAACCCTTAGCCCTGTGTTTATAGTTTGAGTTTGTACATCAAGAACTTATATTGTGGTGTTAAACAGTCAGGTGTTTGAGGCTCTGTTTTTTCTTTATTATGGTGATTTGGACGTGATTTATCATTTAAACCTCATTAGTCAAAGTTAACACTGTTTTTGTGTCATTTAATCTTCACAATGGCAACTTAGGTAATGGTATTCCCATTTACAGTTGGGAAACAGTGGTGAAATAATTAGAAGAAGCTTTTGCTTTATCTAGTTCAAACCACTACTTCTACATGACTTGGATGGCTAAAAGTCAAAATGGGTCACAAAAAGCAATGGTGATTAGAACCCTAAGAAAAAGTGATACAGTATTTTGATGTCATTGCAACTGAGCTCAGTAGGTATGTGCTGCTAAGATTATTAAAGTTTTATATTTACCCCTTTTAAACCTGAAGTACTAAATTTCAAACACCAAAGTAAGAAATATGAAGTGTTTAAGTAAGATATCTCAATAATAAAATTGTCAATTATATTTACATAATAATGCTAATTTTAAAATCATTTTAATTCATAAACAAATACATCAAATAAGAAATCTATAGGTTCCATTAAATGCATAAACAATAAACAAATGGAATCAGTGAAGATATCTGTATTAGATCTCAGAGCTGCTATAACTTATAATTAGTAATAAACCAGTTTGGGTCTACTCATCTATAGCCTTATCCCAATTCATAGGCTGTTCATAATTCAACCCTGGTCCATTTGTTCGGGGGTGCTTCTGGACACACTCACAGTGGGAAGATGCAATTGAACTAAAATATCAGGTAGTCCTTGTTCTTTTTGGCTCATTTCTAATACTTGGCTGCATTTTTGTCTCATCCACTAAACTAACTTTTCATTCAGAGTTCAGCATCAGTATTCCATCCTCTCAGAAAGATTTTCCTCCCTTCTCCCAACAATGTATATAACTCCCAAAATATTGATAGATCAGAGCCACATATTTACCTTTATTACCAATTCCATTGCAATAAATTGAATTTTTATTTAGAGATCTCTCTCTCCAAAAGAATATAGAAATCTTAGGGATGGGCACTGGTTTTATTCATGGTGTATTCTTCTAAGATTGACAAAATATTGAGTATTGTAGACCCTTAATAAAACTTATTGGATGAATGAATGGATGAACAATTTATTCTCCTGAGGCAGAAGCTATTGTATTAAATTTAACTGAGTTATAATACCCAAATTAAATTTAACTGAGTTATATTACCCAAATTCTCAAAACCTCATTATCTTACTTTAAGAAAGACACTTTTGTTCTTAGTTTAATCACTTTAAAAATTGGAAAACACCAGTGACATCACATAACTAATAAGAATTTTTGGGTACTTAAATAAGATATTGATAGAAAATGTAGTGCCTGCTAAGTTGCAAGCTTTTAATGAATGTTTGCTTCATATTCTTTTACTCTTCATTTTTTAACTGAACTCCTCTATTTAAAACTGCAGTCTCAATTAACTTATTAAGGAAGAACAGGAGCCCTCATGGGATAATCAGTGGGAAGTGAGAAAGGGAGAGGAAAGAATATCATATTTGGTCTAAACATGACATGCGATTGTTTTCTCATTCCATATATTTTAAGTGTTTTAGTCTTTGCTGTCCACATGGTTATAATAATCATAGAATTTAAATAATTTTGACACTAAAAAATATCTTCAAAATTACTAATAAACACAAAGCAAGGACTTTCTACTTGGCTATCTGAAAGCTGAATAGCTCAAGGTTATAGGGCTCTGAGTTAATGGGATAAGATTTGTGGTTTAGCAGGCAGCTTTCTAACATACTGTCATAAATGAACTGAATGAAATACTACTAACTGTGCTCTTCTAAGAATCTTTCAGCCTATGTTATAATTTCAAAAAAAAGTTACAGATTTCTAAATACTCCATACAATCAATCTGTAAAGATTTATAAGAGAAATCATGTAAACTAATCACACCCATGAAGAAAAGTATTGACTAAAAATGTACCTGATAGATTTTTTTAAATAACCCTATTGCTTGCTTCAGACCACATATACTAAAAATGACCCTCTATTTCATCTGCACAAACAACAAAGGTGAATATTTTTTTAAATGAGTAAAATGAATACCATCTACATAAGCACATTAATATCAAAGCTGTATTCTCTAAATCAGTCATTAGATAAAATATATTTGATTACTGATGCCTTCTCTAAAAGTATGCTTTTTAAATTCTTTATATTACAAGATATTTCTAGATTTGCATAAAATCTTAATTTTGATATATTAATAAAAGTTACACAAACTTCAAACCTGGTTAAGAAAAGAATATTTAATTACTTTGACTTCTTGTTTCTCCATGCAGGATTTACTCTCTCCTATCAATCCAGATTTCTTAGGCCTTACTTCCTAAATTGAAATGGATGTTACATATTAAGAAGTTAGTGGGTTATTTGCTCCTGTGGTAATAACCATATGTCATTCTGTTGCCAAGGTTTTCCCCCACAACATGCAATCTTTGCCATTTGTATCTAGGAGAAATACTTAACTGGCAAAGGCAAGACAAATGAGGTTGTTATTATAAAGTTTTAACATTTCTCCCCATGTCTTTGTGCATCCAGCCTTCAGTAAAATCTTCTCTTTGGTATTAAAAAGTCAATGATACTAAGAAGCAGTAGCACCTGTGTTGTTCCAGATCCTTGATCTGGAAGACACAGTATTTTGGTAAATGTGTCCAAAAACCTATTCATCCTGTTAAGCTGAAAGTCAATATTTAAAAATAAAAAATAAGAATAGTAACAACATTTTCTTTTTAATTCTAATGTCAGTTTATTCATGATACTTTCACATTCATCTCTGAATTCACAAGGCCTGAAGTGCCAAATATTTCATCAGAGGAAGATTAAAACCAGAAACAGGTAAGCGTCTATTATTTTTAAGTGCTGTAATTTTCAGTTGAGAAAGTTTTTCAATGTATTTAAGACTTGACCTTGATCATGATTTTTTCCAAGAGCAAAAAGAGAAAATATTACCAAAAAAAGAAAGCTACCCTTCATGAAGTAGAGCACAGACTTTTCAAATAGCAATTCACTCACTTCCCTATGAACATCAATGACATTGCAAACCAGACATATAACAAAAAAAGAGAAATACAATATGCCCTGAAAGTAGAAAACAAGGTCAGAGGTGAGGCTTCAGCTAGAAGACTTTCTTTAGGTAACAGAGACAGCAAATCAAGCTTATGCTTTCTTTTCTTTTTCCATAAAAAGTCTAATACTTCAGGTTTTATTTTTAATTTTCCTTCTATGGAGTGCCATGTTAACACTTTCCTACACTGTTATTTGCAAACATCTCTGTCATAAATTCAGCATTACAAAAGTATATTAATTAAGGGAAAGGAAGGAAAGAAGAAAGATGGGAAGGCAAAAAGGCTAAAGGGAAGAAAAAAAGGTGAAAGTAGAGGGGGAAAAGGAAGAAAAAAGCCAAAGGAAAGGGAGGAGACAGAGACATGAAGAGACAGAGAAAAGGAAGAAAAGAAAGAAAGGAAAGGTAAGAAAATGGAGGCAGCACAAGTCATATTTTCATACCAACGCTGTAAATGTGATTTTGTCAAGTAAGTCTCACTATCAATGAAGAATCTAAAAAAGTTTCACAACAGATCATCACTCTAATTTATTTTAGCAGTTATAAGACTATATTTCTATATATTTATCTTTCATTTATTTTGATTTCCAAATTTATTATTCTTTTTTCCTTTTTACTGAATGACCTCTATAAAAATGTCTGCCATATACCTTGCTACTAATTTTATTTGTTTCTCCTTCTGAAATATTTGACTCACAGTGACATACTTTTACATTCTGTTACATTTGCTATTTTTATTCTCTTCCTTACCCCAATCTCTTCCTAAGTCAAGACATAGCCCCTCATGTGATACCTGTGGTACTATGATTGGTATGAGTATGCTCTTAAAGAATGGACAAAAAGCTAAGTGGAGTCATTAAGATAATCTATGTATTGCTCTGAATTGACCTTATTCAGAGTTCACCTTCAAGGAATAGACTGTTACCTTATAGAAATAAAAGCACTTATTTATAATACATAATTCTAAAATTTTTATAATTTCTCAAGAGTACTACAGAAAGATTATAAAGCATTTGACTTTGAACTTGGTAGTCTGTTAAATACAATACTAAATTATTTCAATTATTTGTGAGATCATTCACCTCTACACTTGCATCTGATTTCACTCTTATTTTACTGTAACCTACATTTTTTTAAGCCAGCAACAATGGTGTCTACTCTCTAGTAGGGTGGGAATATTTCTGGAGAGTATTTTTATGTGAGTGTATCTAAGAAATGAATGAAGGGGTTGTGACTAAATTCATAGTGGGGGGAGGAGAATAAATGGTTCTATTTGTAAAGAAGAGAGGCACAGAACACTGTATCACAATTCTCACGGAAACATCTGAAAATTGATCTCAGTTGGAGCTGAAGTCCTTACCAGCCTCACCTCAACAAAGTGCCCAAATGACTTTTTAAAAGGGTACAGCTCAAACAGGGGGAGAATGAGGGAAAGGGCAGGTTTGAAACTTACAGTGTTTTTATAATCAATACTCTGCTCCTGAACAAAAGTGTGAAGAAGAGCGCGAAAGCATTAAACCGCATTTCAAAACTGACATTGTAATTGCTGGCACTGCCCAGCCTACCCTGGCCTCAGCATTGCTGGGTTTTAAATTTATTTCAAACTGTTCTTCCCAAGTCTGCCTAATTTTTTTTTTTTTTTTGTCCAAATAGCAGCAACTCGCAGTTAGTGAACAAAGCTTCAGGATTTTTTTTTACTTACAGCTAAATTTAACTTTACCCATCCAATAAAAAAGAAATAAGGGAGCCTTTATTATCTCCCTGGATTTCTGGGTATGATACCACATCATAGAGAAGTGGTTATTAGAGACAATGGCCTACCAAGGTGAAGTTTGTAATAAAGCCTATTATGTGGTTTCACCATTGACACTAATGGAATGTAACAGTGATTTAGAATGATTTAATGGTTCCCAGGTTGTGCTCTAATAGTGCTCTTTATATTATGATGTATATCACAAAACCTAATGTGGCTGTTGTGATATATTGACAATATTCATGCTGTTTCATTTTTTTGGAGGAATTTAAAAAACTGTCAAAGAGGAAAATTAATAGGCTGCAACTGCTTTATTTTCAAGGGTTCTGTTTTTTAAATGTACGTGCATAAATTTCCATTTGGTGCCACTCTTAGGCTAATAAATTCATTTGCATTTTTATTCTAAGGTAATAAAGAAGTGTGCATGTGTGTACATTTCTATGTGTGTATTTATATGTTATACAGCAATACATAATATATTTGTGTTTGAGATCCAGCTTAGAGAAGACTCACTGTCATTCTCTATATGCTTACAAAATGATTCTATTAGATTAAAATATGCATGAAAGAGTATTACAGAAGAAATCATAGTTTTATTATGTAAGATAAAATTATTTGAATTGTCAAACAGAAAGCTAGAGTTTTAGAACTGGCTTACTAAAAGCAAAAACAGAAGCCCCTGTGGCATCTCTCATGTGAGCATTTAGATTTCTGAGGGAAAGAAAAATAGAATGAGCTGAAAGAATTGAAGTAGCCACTATGCGCTTGTAACTGGCAAACATCACAGCTTTAAATCTTTAAATAATGAGGCATATTTTGAATCCAAATAGAATGTAAACAACATTGCACATTAAAAGTTTAGTATATGCTGAAAGTTGTACGAGTACAGTTGTTATCACTGAATGAGAAAGGAAGATTTTAAATAACTTCTGTATTCCACCAGATTTGCTAATATTTTGACCATTGCTCCTTCATATTTGTTCAGTTTGTTCTCTTTCTTCAGAATGCCCTACTTCCCTATTTCCAGGTAGCAGTCATTTGAAATCCTTCTTTCCAGCCCATGGCAATTTTCACATCTCTGATCTTCTTTTTTAGTCAATTAAAACCCAATTCAGTTATTTGCTGTTTCATAAGAATATTGTAAGTAAATGGATGCTAAGAACTCAGAGTACATTTCCCCACTGCTTGTTTAACTGGTGTGATTTTGTGCAACTTTCCCCAGTTCAGCTGCTGTCAAGTAGACCACACTTTCTTTAGCAAAAGAGGATATAACATACTATATTGTTGGGTGTCAGGTTTTTAAAACTTAATTAGTACAATGCAATACCAACATAATATTAAGAAGAGATTTTTTCTTAAAGGAAATATACTCCCATGGTTTATAATTAATTTATTATAAAGAGAAAAACAGAAAAATTTTTCCTTTAATTATTAAAGTCCTTATTTTTCTTTACATTACTTTGAAATTGTCTTAAATATGGTCACAGGTAGCATTTGAATGCTTACCTAAATTTGACTGGGTCTCTTCCTCCACCTGTATAAAGACCACTGGAAAGAATACATCATACACATGTGGACATGCGATGTATGTATAGGTTGATTTCTGGTGGACCATGGGACTTAGTATAAGACAGTGAACATTCATTTAGTAGATATAGAGCAGGGCCGGGGATGTAGTTCAGTGGTTCCAGCACCTGCCTCATAACCACAAGGTCCCGAGTTTGATCACAGTTAACAAAAAAAAAAAAAAAAAGAAAGAAAATAGATATAGAGCTTGTTCATAAAAATGGATGGATTAACTAATGGGTATTTTTTAGCTATCACATTTGTAAGTATATGACATTCAATAATGACGAGGTTATACAACTTGAATTAAACTATTCATTTGAAAACAGATGTATTAATTAACTATCCAAAGCTTTCTTTGTCAAAACCTGCACAAAAAAATATAGAAAAAGATGTAAATTTAAATAAGTAAAAAAATACTGTAGCTAGATATAATCACTAGATATTATAAAGATGCAAATTTTTCCTAAAAAATCCCAAAATTATAATATTTTGGTAAGAAGTCAACAAAATGATACTAAAGTTGATCCAAAATTTATCATGAGAAGTTAATGCTTAAAAAAGAAGATTATACTGAAAGAAAAAAACCTAACACATTGAGAAAACAAATTTATTTATAACAAATTTTAACTAAAATTGTAATAGATAAAAAATGGACAGCCCAGAAATAAATTTAAATATGTGAGGGAATTTAATGAAGAAAAAATTTGAAAATTCATATCAATGATATATATACTGATTATATTTATAATCAAGTATTTAAAGAACAAACTGCTTAATTAGGAAAAAGTAATTATTAACTTCAAAATAAATCTTCAGTAGATCAAAGATTAAATTGTAAACATTGCAATCATAAAAAAACTAGAAGAATACATTCACTACTTTTTAAAATAATAATTTATGTTTTATTTGAATAGAGAAGACAATCATAAGTATACATAAGCAGAAAAACCATTAAGAAAGGAGCTAATAATGAAAAACTTTTACATAGCTTAAAAATGTATATCAAATGCCAAGATATATCATGTACAGGTACAAATTCCTTATGATGAAGGTCATCATTATGTATGCCTAAAATGTACCAATAAACTTAATAAAAATATATATCAAATCAAAGAAACAGAGGAAATAATTGCTACAAAGTCTCACTTAGCAATATGCAACAACTTTTTAGAAATCAATAAAATAATCAACCCAATAGAAAAACAAATGATCAAAGGACACAAATCTATAGGACATATAAAATTGGTAAAAACAAACAAGCTTAATGCTCAAAGTCAATTATAATAAAAGAAATCCACCCCAGTAATAGTAATAGTGTAATTGCTTCTTCTCTTGAAGTTTGATAGTTCTCAGTGTGTTCAAGAGTGTGAGGAAATATGCGTTTTATATTATTGATGTTATCGGGACAGTTTTTAGTGAAATTGACGAAATCTAAGTATGTTATCAGACAAACATGAAAATGAGCGTATCTTCATTCGTAATTATGGTAATCTGAGTAAAACAATGACATACCATTATATATCCCCAATCAAAAACTAAAATCAGTAAGATATTTAACAGTACCAACTGCTGATAATTTGTAAAGCAACAGGAACACTCACATATTTTTGGTAGAAGAATAAATTGGTACAACCATTTTTGAAAATTAGCAACATTTTCTCAATTTGAACATAGGCATAAGATATGGATCATCAATTCAACTCCTAGTTATACATGCAACTGAGAAACATACATAAGTACAGCAGGTAATATTCCCAATCCAGAAATAATGCAAACATTCATCTGTAGTACAATAGATATATTACTCATGTGATATTCATAAAATAGATTCCATATGATAAAAATGACTTAGCTACTAATGCATAACAACAGTGACAAATAACCTGCCAAGCAAAATGTTGAATGAAAGATGCCAGATTCAATAATGACTCTTTTAGCTGTATATGGTGACACACACCTGTCAACTCAGCTACTCAGGAGATTGAGGCAAGACGATTCCAAGTTCAAGATCAGAATGTGTTACATAGAAAGACCTCACCTCAAAAATAATAGTAATAGTGATAAACTGTGTATGTAATGCATAAAGATCAAACAAGATTTGAAGTTGAGAGTAACACTATCAGTTAGAAAAACAGGCAGACAATGCTCATCTTTGAGGAAGAGAAAGAAAAAAGTGGGAAGTAATAACCCATAATAGTACCAAGGTGTTTTTAGATTGCTGCCTATTTTGTAGATCCTGAGAAGGTTGACAAGCTACTCATATGCTCACTTGTGAAAACTTTTGAAGTATTTATGTTTTGTACAATTTGTCTGAATGAGTACTATAGTTTAAAATTTTAAAACTTTTAAATACAAAGAGAAAGGAAGAAAACAATAAAGAGATACTACTTGTAATTTTTGAACACTTAAAAAAATTAAAAAGCTCTGAAGGTTGTCATAATGGCCTTTAATAGGATAGTGGGTTCTCAGTCAATGATTTGAGCATAGAAATGTAAATACAGATGGTAGGCTAACCATCAATATTAATAGTTTGACTCAATTTTGCATTAACAATGGATTTATAAAATTCATAGAAGATAATATATTTACTTCTTCATATGTATAACTTTTCTACCTCCTCCTCATCATATTGTAATTAAAATATAGAAACAATCTTGACAATATAAATAGACTAAGCCTTTTATTAGCTAATATGCCTAATGTCTTCTCACAACTTTGAAACTTGGTAGAATTATCTTCATTTTCTGGAAAATTCTTAGTGCTAACCTCTGAAGAAACTTTCAGTCCTGAGGTCATAAAAGTATTCTATGCACTCATTTAATCAATTCAATGTCTATTAAACTACTGCTATATTCAAATTATAATACATAATAAGATATAACTTCTAGTGCCATAAATTAATGCAAGTATATTTAATAAGAGATAGGCCCATATACAATTGTTTTTGTACACCGTAAGTCACAGGTGATGCTTAGAGTCTTATTTTTCTTTAAAATAAAAAATAGGATTTTAATTTAGAAGGATTTTTCTCATTTGGGGGAATTCCAGCATTATTGTGCCTGTTATGGAAAAGATGTAGTCTTGCTGGTGTAACATGGGACTTTGAGCCAAAAGAACATGTTTCAAATACTACACTAGCTTTGTACAAAGGTGACTTTCCTTAGCCTCAGTAAGTACAGCTTAACAAATGAAAATGATTATCTCACAATGTGGCTGTGTCTATTAATTACTTAGGCCTGCTGGCTAGCTGTATGTGCTTAATAAACTTGAGTTAACTTCTTCCCTTTCAACTGTGCACAATACTTATTTGTTTAGTGTCTCACCTCTCATATGGGTTTGTAAGCTTTTTGAAATTAAGGATCACGTTTTATTCTTCTTGATACCCCTTACAGAGCTTGGCATAATGCCATGTGCACACCTGAAACTCCATATTTGCTGAAGGAATGAATTTTTTTCAATCACATATTGACCATGAGAAATAAGATGTGTGCCCTTAATTCTGTTGAAGCTAAAGAAGAACCTACTCAATTAACCCAAACACAATGATGCTTTGCACATTTGTTCTAGAGAAGACTAAATATATATTTAAAAACTGTCAGTAAGAACATGAGGTTATTATAAAGGGTGAAATGTGATTCACTGGTTTTTATAAGTTCAGTGTAGAAAGAAATGAGCTTTCAACTCATTGAAGAAGCTTGTAATAAAGGTGCAGCTACAAAGATTAGTTTTTGTTTTGTTTTGTTCTGCCTGTAGATCTGAGTTCTTATTTTAGAGTCATATGTCTTTTTGCAGATATACAAGATGCTAAATTTTGGAATTTTGTATGAAATATATCCTCGCCAATAATGCCCTGGCTTTTTAAAGTCAGGACAAAAAGAAGGTAGACAAATTAATCCTGAGATCCTTTGAAGCCCTCGGAAACTCTTGACCTATTTGGGTTTTCCTTGTATTTCACCTCTTAGGAAATATTTGAAAACTTTAAGCAGATAATTAGACAACTAGAAAAAGAAATCTAAAGCTGTGTAACCATTTCTCTTTTTCTAGTGAAGCACATAATAATGAAGAGTATCAATGTTCTAGGTGACAAAGGTCACACATATATATATAATAGGTAATCGGTAATAATAGGTTTGTGTTAATAATGCACCATATCCCATCCTGCTGTATTTGAACTTTCCATGAAAACAAAAGCCTGTGGTGAAACAGCTTGTCGTGGGCACTAATGAAAAATTGCCCGAGATATCCTGATGGGATTCCTTCTGCACGTATTCTGCCCCTGAGGTCTGGGAATTTACTGAACTCAAATGTAAGATTTTCCTCTATCTCTTTTCTGCTGTCAAAGTAGTGTACAAAAAATAAATCATATATCAAGTGGAAAGGCTAGGTAACATGTATAAAATGCTTTTTAGAGTGCAATCATACCTTGTTTAATTATTTTAGAGTACTGAATGGCAAAAGGTTAAAGGAGGGTGAAAATCATTTGCTTTTGACATCAAAGTTATTTCAAACTCACAAGCAAATAGATGTTCACTTTATTTCTAGCTTTGGATATAACTTTCCTTGCAGAGAGCTGAGCAGACTCTTACGAAACAGAAATAGATAAAATGCTTCCTCTTATATAACTTTAATGTTCTCTAAAAATAATAGTGTTGTCATCACCAGAGCTTTCTCTTTCCAAAGATTTTATATAGTAGGTTTGGAAAAGTAAATGAGGGAATGACTAAGAAATACAAAGACTCTTCGTATGATATTAAAATGAGATTTAAATAATCATTATCTCATCTTGACTTTTCAACTTTAGAGACTCTATATGGGTCAGTTTCTACTGCCTTAATTAGTAAAATCAAAAATACAAAAAACCCCAGCAATTTTCTACATTCTATCTCTTTTTCCTCAGCCTGCAGAAATAATTATATTTTCCAAATGCAAACCATCTTATCTAAATGCAAGCTTCCCAGAATTTGGCCAACTCTTATAGGTTCAAAGTGGCAGAAACAAGTAAATCTTCCTCTTTTTTAAAAATATGATATCTCCTCCTATTAAAGCTCTTCTTGGCACATACACTGAATAAATAAAGTTCTGTGTCAATATTTTTTCTTGTAAAATATTTTGCCTAGTACAATAAAAAGAAAGCAAGGGTTTGCCAATCAGATTACTAACATACTACTAATTTATGCCTTCCATGGATAGCCTTTAAGCCACAGTTGACCTCTTTTTTTTTATGTATTAGCTGGAAACAATTCATCAAGTAAGTTACCCCCTTTCCTTTCACATCCACTTGTGTTACTAAAAGGTTGAGTAAAGACCTCTGGGGAGCTAGGGCAATTTTTTGACATGGGTCTCCCCAGATTAAACTATGCAGGGACAATATAGAATACATTGGAGCAATAACATTATCACATCATAGGCTGATTGAGAGGCATTTCCTTCCATTTCTGTCCTTTTACCATAAGCCAATAGTAGCCACAGGCATTTGACTGGAGAGCCCGGAGGATTGACAGGCCTGGCAGTCATTACACGCTGGATTGAATACTAGATTACTCCAAAGTGGCTGAGGGTCAGGGATCAGTGTGTTCCCTTTTGGCACTAAATGACTTTAATATCCTTACTGTATTAGTCAATTACTTTAAAGCTGCTGCTCTCTGAGCTCTCTCTGGCCCCCTGCAGTTTACTATGGACATTTGAATTGCTCCCATACTTAACCCACACATCTGCTTTTAGCTGTCAAAAGAACAGTGCTATCAGTAGAGCTATTGACAATATGAAAAGAACTGAGATACTTGCTGGAGGTGTCAAGTGCCTCACTCTTTCAGCTGCTTAGTTTCAAAAATTACTAAATAACTCAGTTACAAAGGTGGTCTTCAGGGAAAATGAATTCAGCCTCATTTAATGTAACAGCATATAAAGTGACCAATAGCCAAAAGAAAAAAACAGAAAAGTTGAATTGAGTTTGCTTATTTGTTTACCATTTCTTCCCATACACTACATACCATTTAGGTGGGTTTGGGTTTTTTTTGTACCAGAGATCGAACTTGGGTTCTTGTGCTTGTGGATTTTTGGGGGGGGTTTTTTGGTACCGGGGATCAAACTCGGGACCTTGAGCTTTTGAGGCAGGCGCCAGAACCACTGAGCTAAATCCCCGACCCTAGGTGAGGGTTTTTTATTAAGGTTGTGCACATACACTTCAAACATACCTATGAATGAGTGTATGCCAATATGAGAAAGTCACTTAAAGTTTTTGTTTCATTTTGCAGTTGTTCGTGTGATAGTGGAGAATTATGCTGCACTTCTCAATTTATTGGTGCAACACTGGGAAAAATTTTACATTACAGCTGCTGAACTTTAAAAGGTCTGCTGTGGCATGGTGTTAAACCAACATGTCTAGATTAAATGTGGATCAAGCTGATTTGAAATTTAAAACTACTTGAAAGTCATGTCTTCAGTGTTTCAGAGAAAGTGATAGGACTCCCACATAAGAACACATCTGTTGAGTTGGCTCTGAGTATGTGAGTGTGTGGTGTGTATGTGGGGTGTGTGTGTGTGTGTGTGTGTGTGTGTGTGTGTTGGCCTGCATGTGAGTGCCCCTGCATGTATGATAAAAATATAGTGTTCTAATGATAATAATGGAGAGGACAGAAAACTGCTAAAAGATTCTTAAGAGATGTCTCATATAGAAAAACATGATAGAAATACACAGAAATGTTAGCACATTGTGTTCAGTTTACTTATACTAGAATCTAGGAAAACTACTGATTTCTTATTTGCCAGATGTATATCTGATTTATTGATCAAAAAGTACCTTTAATAATTTTACTATTTCCATTATTGATTGTGATTCTTTTTTATTTAATTTTATTGGTACAATTTAGGTATACAATATAACGACATTCGTTATTGGAAATTTGCACCTTTACATAATCTCTCTTGGTCCTTATTTTTCCCCCTTCCCCTGCCCTCCCTTCAACCCCTCCATTCCTCCCTACTTACAAAGACTTTGTTTTCATTTTTCCGTTTTCTCATATTAATTCCATTCCCTTCTTTCCTTTCCCCTACCCCTCCCACTTCCCCTTCCCCTTTGCCCCTTTTCTTCCTATTTCACGTTGATTTTGATTCTTGCTATACTAAATTATATGTGCATATGAGCAATTCTTTACAACATTTAATTTAAACAAAACCTTTATTTTGTCAAAATAATGATTAAATGAACACAAATAGAGGGCAGAATTTTTGTTTGTTTTTTAAAATTGTACCATAAGCTGTGATTTCAGAGATCATCTACTTCCTTTGCTTAGGAAAAATTCCCCTCAGATTTGAAATCACACCACAAAACACTATGTCTATAGAACCATGATGCAATCAATCCAAGTCAAACATTCTTTCTTTAAAAACTATAAGTTTAGATCATATCTAAGTCATTAGAAGTGATAATTTTTGTCATCAAGAAGACATTTTAAAGGCAATTTGAGCCTCTTGTTGTTTTTGCTGTCTTCTGTCCACCACAAACTGTCTCTCCTCTGCAATGCCTGTCTGCCATGCCACCTTGCCTTGAAGCCAGCTGATTATGAACTGAAACCTCTACAAACTGAGCTAAATAAATCTTTCCTCCCTTAAAAATAAATAAATAAATAAATAAACAAACAGAGGCAATTTGATGGAAAAAATGGCAAAATTATATGATTGGGAACTCTTCTGCATTATTTGCTAAACATGAAGATTTTTACTTAATAGTTAAAAATGACATCAATTTGATCCTAAGATTTAAAATGTATCTTTAATCTTCTTAATAATACAGAAGTTTCCAAATATAATAATTTTATAGTTTAATGTCTGTTTCTCTTTCATTATATTAGCTTTTGTAAGCATAGATCTTGTAAACAAACATAAAATAAATAAAAAATTCTTGAGACTTTGAAAGCTGCCTTGATTCCACACATAGGAAAGCAGACAAGATAGAAGACAGTAGCCAGTAGGGAGTATTTCCTTTCAATGGGTATCTACAAAATATACAAACATTATTACCTTCAGAAGTGAATTTCACATGCTGATGTAAAACGCAGTTGTCAAAGGTCCTTAAAAACTTAATAATTCTTGGCAATCATACTTTTTAAAATGAGCCACTTATAAATATTTACAATTCAGAAGTCCACAGTATTCTATAGTAGCATAGTATGCAAACAGCAGCATATGGTGATTTTTTTGTTGTTGTTGTTCCAGGGATCAAACTCAGGTCCTTGCAGCTTGGCGGCAAAACAACTGAGCTAAATCCCTGGCCCTTATATGATGATTTTTTTGGGGGGGGAAATCCTAATTACTGGTTTGATAGAACTGTGTTTCTATGAGGATGTGTTCTTATCTAATCATCTCCTAAAGCCTATTCATTCTTGTTTCTCATCCTTATTTCTTGCAGCTTAGTTATCACTTTGCATTTAAAAAACAAAAACAAAAACATGTGGTTTTCATTACCAGAGAGTAACTTTCTCTTCCAATCTCACATGGTGTTTCAATGTACATATTTGTATAATATTTCTTCTAAACTATATTACAAAGTGAATTAAGGACTTTTTTGCAATCCTTCAAAACAGTTGGATTTCAAACATAGGAATTATCATCATTGCAAAACTACCAAATAAGATACTATGAATTGTCTTATGAAACATAAAAATTTATAACAATCCGTTAGTGTAGTAATTCTCATTTTCATGGATTTTATTATTGTTTCCTTCATCTGATCAGAAGAATTTAGATGACCAATGAGGGTGGATACTCCTTTCTTCCTGACCCGGTAAATAATAAGCTGTACAACCCCTGTACCTGTCATGCCTTCAGTTTGTGGAGTGTGAGTGTAGTTAACTTTCATAGCATAGAAGAAGGTACATATATTTTATGTCAAGGAAAAATAAAATATATAGGTTATAATCTATGCACTTAACAGATTTATTGAATAATTATATAACAAAATAACTAGCTTCCAGGGTCATTAAGTTTTCCCCTCCTACTGTAGTACATACCTATTTTATATTCACATACATAATACAGTGTTCAATAATTTCGGACTTTAGGAAAAAGAACTATATATTCTGAAATGGAGAATATAGTTTCTGGAAGATGATTGGTTTCAAAATAAACTCCTTTTAAACAATGACTAAAGTTTGTAAGTAGCATAAAAAGGAGTGGGAGAGCTTTTGGAAAATGTGAGCTTTGAAAGCCACATCTATTTCCTGGGTTTTGTGTAAAAATATGCTCATGTTGTGTGTGTATTTAATAATTCTGGCATAAAAGAATTAACAGTTGTTTAGGCAAGTATCACTAGAATAATTTAAATTGTCAATTTCTCCGAACTTGCTTCATACATCCACAATGAGGACAGTGTCTAGAGAATCCACTTCCCATGCACCATGCTTCACTATGTAAACAACCTACTGCCTGACTTTGCATGAGGGCAAGGCTCATAATTTTCAGTCTGGAAATGTCATATACAAATAAAGGAACTAAGGCATTGAAAGTAACATATATCGGTCTTGTGACTAATGATAACCTGGTACTGAACTGTGTCTGAAAACTAATGAAAAAATTTTCCCAAGGGAATCTTTATCGAGTGCACTTGGAGACCACCTCAGGGACCTATTCTGAGTCTGTCACCTTTCCCGTCTCATTGACACTCCACTTCTTTACCACCATTACACTGTGCAACCATTTCACTTCACACCTCACGATTAGAATATTAAAAGGAGAGAATACTACATGACTTGCTCCAGATAGCAGAGTTGTTTTTGACACTTAGAATAGAAATTGTCACCAGAATATCACAAAGACATGAGAGTCTCCAACTGAATAGAACATTCTAAAGCTTAAAGCTATTGTATTGTACAGTTAATAAAAACTTCCAAGAAATCTCTTAATGGCACCTAATTCATTTACTTAGTTATTTAATGGCTGCATAATTTTAACCAAAAAGAATAATTATACTTTTAAAGTTAAAAAATGATTCTGCCATAGAAATTTAACTTGGGTCATTATATTGATCTTTTGTTGGTCATTGTTTCCTTTGATCTTATGTAAAAATTGATACATTATATGTTCCTAGACAGAGGGTGGCAGTTTTTGATTGGGCAATGGTTAAGAATAGCGGTGCTATCACAGATGTCTTGCTGTAGTGAATATGGCCACAGTTATTAATTCTAGAACTAATAGTAAAACTTAACAGGGTAGTCCTACTTTCTGACAAAAAGGAACAAAGGATGGGAAAAGATAAGACCTTATAAGGATGAATCTTACTATTACAAGTCTTTTTTTAAAAATCTATTTTGCAATGAATCATTAAATAAAAAGGATTCTTTTATAAAATCTGGGAGCTATTATTTTTTTCATTAGAAGTGAAATCCCTGCCACCAACAAAACAAAATTTAGTGTTGATCTGTTATTTTATACTTTCAAAAATAAGTCATGGTGACTGTCTCTATGATTACACTTCACTACATCCCTATAGCATAGTAAACATTATTTTCCTGGCCCAGATTAGTCTATGAAATTAGGAGCATCACACTTTCATACAAAAAGCCCTCCCATACCTAGTTTGTTTGGGATTTATTAGTTCTGCTAATGAACTTAGCAGTTATCTCCGTATTTTACAAAATATATTTTGTATGATAATTTAAATCTTCTTATCAATATTTCTACGTTATTTACTTTTGTCCCAAATAAACAGTATCCACTCTTCTTAATAACTGGTTAAACTCAGATGCTCACATGGATGAATGTAGACAAATATTATTGGAGATAAAATTCTGCAGAATAATAAATTTCCAGAGCCATTCCCTTTTCATGACTAAGTGGTTTTTTTTCTACACCTTAGGATGTTTCCCCACTGGAAACTACAATAGAATGTAGCCTTGGTTTGGTCATGCAGGTTTTCAACATTAAAGTGTGTTCTATGATTTTCTATTTTTAAAAGTTTCATTGCTGAATTGACATCAGATATTGGCATTTTCATTTTAAGAATATAGTTGCAAAGCACAAGGGGGCCAGAATAATTCTGAAATTTCCTCGTTTCCTTTAGGACCCACCCAGAAAGATATATCAGTCTGGCAAAAGTATTATGCTTTATATTCATTCAATATTCGCTGTCAAATGAGCCCAGGGCCTGTGCATACTAGACAAGCATTCTACTACTGAGCTAAACTCCCAATGCAATGATGGAATGGAATTATCTAAAACGGAGGATTATCCTATGGATTTTCCATCATTATGAAAGACTTAAGAAAATAGCCATATAAATTTTAGCATTGCAATACAGTAAGACCAGGAAAAAGAAAATGGACACATTGGGCTTAGTGTACTTCTCTCAGTGTTTATGGAGAAGCACTGCTTTTGCCACCTCTAATTCATTTTCTACCATAAACTGGAATAAGAACTGGGCATACAGAACCTTCACCACAAAGATATAAGCCAAATTTTGACTCTTTTTCTCTATTTTGAATTCAAAAATTATTCTTTGGGCATATAGTACAGCTCCGTAACTATTATCTATTCATTGAATGAGATGTTAAAAAGAGGAAAAGAATCAAAAAGCTCTAATTTTGGGGATAATAGTTGGATTTAAGGATTCAAGTATTAAAGTGATGTTTGCCTGGAAAATTGCCTTTAGAACGCTCTTCCAAACAGGTGTCTTGAGTTTAAGCAGTGAAAACCTTGTGACCCTTGAGTGGTAACAATTCAAAACGTAATGCACATGAGGGAGTTAAACACACACTCCTATAAGCCTACATGAGCTGGCCATTACAAGGGCTTCCTTCATTTTCTATGCCAGAGTCACAAAATAACTTCAAACTTTGTCCCAGAGATAAAATCAAAAGTCCACCTCGCACACATAAAAGGGGTGTCTCTATGGATTTAAACCAAGACCTGATTATTCAGGAGCAGCTTATTTGGCTTATGGCTAAGTCAAAGTTTGCTACTTCTGGGCATGTTTGACTATAGGGAACTCGCCCTAATTTTCATCCCTCTGCCTGTTCTGAAGGATGTGAAAAACACAACTTCATTTTTACTCATGTGGTTTTGAATGGCTTCTTATTTGACTCATCTTCTTTAGAAGTGGGAAAAAAAAAATAAGAAAGCTTTCGCATGTGCAGGGATTTGGGAATTTATTCTCTTTCTTCTTCTTTCCATTTCTTTTTCACCTTGACAGAATTTCTGGTCTTTAAGCATTTGTAAGGTCTCTGCTTCATTCTTTCAAATTAGTTTCTGATAGATAGGTGGGGAGGTGGGGGATATGGGAAACAAGAATGGATTCCTATCCTTAGGACAACTTAGCACCTTGAGGACCGCAGGTCGCTGTGATGGACTGAACAGATCAGTTGAAAGTGCTTCAGCACAATTTAGGCAGTCATAAACCGAACATGATCGAGGACATGGGCCCTCATGAACAACATGCTTCCAGGTGTACAGCCCCATCCTGGCACATTGTTCTGCTTTGTATATGGTACTATTTTTCTTTCTTTTTAGATTATTATGTCTGAACTTCCTCCAATCTCAGTATCATAGAAGTTTTTAGTTTTGGTACTAACCTGCCATGCAAATTAGACTTGTTAGGGCAAACAACGAGTGAAAATAGGGAAGCATTTGTACCATCTAAGATCTAGACCAATCACTCTCTTCAAAGGCAACAAAAATGAGAAAACACCAGTGGTATGGAGCTCAGGAGAATCAATCTGGCATCTGCAAAAAATTAGTTTGTATAAAGTATAAAATGTGTGCACCATATCTACAAAAGGTAGATAAAAATGTTGAAGACTCTTTAATTCAGAAAAAAATTCATATAAAAAGAGTCAATTTGAACTTTATCAATCAGCTCAATTCACTCTAAGATAATATTATAAAAGAAAGGATCATGCTTTTCATGACCACTGAATGACCATTGCTGAACTTTTGTACATTACTACATGTTTGGTATTTTATTTTCAGTGTTGAAGACTATTGCTGATGGTTTGAATCAGTCTATGTATTTCACCAAGTATTATAAATTGATACCTGGTTTATATTTCTGTTGTTTTGATAATCCATGTCTGAGCTGATTTCCCCTACACTCTACTTTTATAACCTTAAAGTGTCATTTGAGAACAGAGAGATTTTATTTTCTCATGATCTTATTCAGTTGAAGAAAAATTTCTCTTAGGTGATTCTGGAGAGATTCCCTTTTGGCCATGTCTTTATAATGTCTAAATAAACAGTGAAAAGTTGAAAAGTTCATCCATTCCCCTTTGTTATTGGAATTCCAGACACTAAATAAGAATTTAACCCAAAACAATATACACACTTGTTTAATTAAAGTAACCTGTCACCTTAGTCAATTAGTGAAAACTGTGTGCACATGGCTAACCTCTTTGCTCTGTAAAGATTCTGTATGAAATTGAAGTTCAGCACTACATAGAACTAAGTCTAATGTTTTTTCCCCTTATGCTGTATTTTCCTTGGATTTTTCTCCATGAAATTGAAATATAAATTATAAAAATGAAGAGGAATTGGATTTTTTTTCTCTATTAATTGTCCATGGAAGTCTACATTTTTGGTCTTTTCTCTAATGAAAAATACCAAATATTTATGTACTAGTTTCTGAGAATATTAGATAAATGAGAGACAATCTCTGCTCCAAAGGACTTTGCATTAGCGGGAGAGATAGCCTCTAAGTGACTTAATAAAAAATGTCATTTGAAAGGAAATTAATTCAGACAACAAGCAATATTTTGTGAAAAGTACGAGGAGAATGAAGAAAAAGTTTATGGAAGAATGAGCATTTCAACCTAGACTTAAGTGAGGAGTACGATTTAAGATTTAGAGGAAACATCTGACACAAAAGGTTGGTAAGTTTGAGTTCCATCTGAACAATTTAGTGAGACACTGTCTCAAGAAAAGAAGGAGAAGGAGAAGAGGAGAAGGAGAAGATAGAAGGAGGAGGAAGAGGAAGAAAGAAAAGGAGGAAAAGAAGGGAAAACTGGAATGTAGCCCAGTGATGGACAGCATCCCTGGGTTTGATCCTCCTAGTCACTTTCCTAGGCACTGGGACAAAACACCTCACACCCACAACTTAAAAGTGTAGAGGTTTATATTGATTCACTTTTAAAGTCCATGGTTGGCTGGTTCCAAGGCCAAAACAGGAAGGCAAAAGGGCACAGCAGAGACAAAGCTGCCTACTTCATGACAGACGCAGGAAGAGAAGAGAGGATCTGGGCAGAAAGATATACTCTTCCAGCTCACGTCCCCAGTTAACCACCTCTTCCCACCAGGCCCCATCTTCCAACAGCATGCTCAGACACTGTGCTCACTGGTAGATAAATACACTGATGAGGACAGTCATTGTCCACTATCTTCCTAAAGCCCTGACTCTGAGTTAACAAGAGTGTGTGTGTCATTCTTGATCTAGTCCATAACAGAACCCCAGTACAATGAATAAATAAATAATAAATGAACAATAAATAAAACAGAGACAAATATTCATGTGAAAGGACAAGATGAATAAAATATTAACTTATGGGAATACACAAGTGAGTGAATTTTGCATTGTACCAGTGTAAATTTTGTGATGGAATATAATTGATACCTCAGAGCCATGAAATGGACAATGGATGAAATACCAGAGGCTCTGAAGCAAAGTATTTTATAATATTTAAATTTCAAGAAAAATTCCAAGTTAATAGCTAGCAGTATGTGGCTAGTCAATTTAACTTTTCTCTCACACAGAGTGAAATATTTGTATGGAGTAAATCATTTATTGGGAATTTAGCTTACCTGATTTACATTACAGTGAAAAATTTTAAAGTGTCATAGTTACAGAAGAGTACATATAGCATTTCACAATTGCTGTATATGTAAATAAAAGATAGGAAAATATTTTTCTACCAAATATAGGTATTGATATGTTAAGTACTATTCTTTTTGGCAATATAGATTAGAAGATGAATTTTCCATGGCTAATAACATGAGCAAAGAAGCATTAAAGATTCTTACTCACTAGTCCCAAAATATTTTCTGAGACTCTGTGGTTTTCCTTTTGTTGGGATCATTTTGTTGGACACCCTGAAACTATACTTCACCAATGCAAAGGCACAGTACTTCTTGAATTTGACCTACCTTCTGGGATCTAAAAAGGAGAATCAAGGTAACTAATTTAAATCTTGGTACATTAGAGAAATTGTGCAGTCAGCTTAAATGAATCTAAGTGTGTCACCAAAGGTAGAGATGAAACCAAATCCTGCTCCAAAAATTCATCAAACTATTTCTTTCATCTGGGTGCAATGCTTTGGTAAGAAGTTTCCAAGAATATAATAACACTACATAAACTTTTTGCCGACCCCTTTTCATGACAAATCATCCAGTTCAGGAGAATCAATGTTAAATTAACATGGAAGTTCCTTAAATTCACCATAATCATCCTCAGGTTTCTAGTTGGGAGTCTTTGTAATCTTCAACCAACCATAGGAGCTCTGGTGACAGGGTTCCAAAGCACACTGTAGGAACACTATATCTTCCCAAGTGAAAGGGCACAAACTGCCCATTAGATCTGGCAATCCAATGGTATAGTAAGACTACGAGACTGTTCAGTATCAGAGATACATGATTAAAAATCTCTTGGGGGATTAAGAAGAGTTTACATGTACTGGCCTTTACCATTTTCATTTTTCTTTTGTTTGTTTTATATTTGGAGTTGTTATAGTGATGACTTAGTTGAGAGTTGGCTATTAATATTTATTTTATAGAAATTATTTTTCTTAAAAGATATTTGACCAACTACCATGAGGAATTTCTCATGTGCCCCTTTCATGAGGTTTCAACCACCAGCCACAGTCCCTCCCTTCACTCTCTCTCTCTCCTCTGATTTCTTCACCTTTTTCCTCTCCTCTAACCTATCTCATATTAATGCTTCAGCATTGTGATCTCTTAGAGAGAGAGGTTTAAAGAGCCTTGTGTTCTGCTGAGTCTAGATAATGGCTTAGGATCTTCTCACTTCTTTTCAAATGAATCCTTCAAACTAATTTCCTATCAAGGTAGTTTTCAAATATATTTTGATAATTCAACCATAAAAAAAATTCTAAAAATCTAAGTACCACATTGAAAATTTTGGTTTGCGTCTAAAACTTTTAGTAATATTTAAGAATTTAAGCAGTAGTAAACTACACAATTTTAGCATGTTCTAAATACTATAGTTTAAACAGAGCTTAAGTAATTTAAATTAGTAGTAGAATAATTGATATTAAAAGTAAATTGAGAGAAACACACTGGACACAATGCAATAAGGAACTATGAAAAATCTTCTCCCTCACAAAAACAATGAGGAAAATGATAAAAATAATCAAAAGCAACTTTTGTAGGACCTTGGAAATTAATCAAAGGCTAATAAAAATCCAAGAAGAATTTGCTTGGGAAAAATGACTGGATATTTGTAAGAACTCTGAAGTTCATGAAATTTTTAGCTTACCTTATTTCCATCTTCCTCTTCTCAGATTCTAGGAAATTTAAAATGCCAGGAGTCTCCCAACTGTGGAACTGAGAAAATAAGCAACCAATGGGTTGGTTGGGTTTGGAGATTCCCCATATAACCCCCTCTCCAAGCTCCATTCCTACTGAGTATTGCAATCTGAAATATACTTGAAAAGCTTCATTCTCAAGTCTTGCCTTGGAAAGCTCCATGCTGAAGTTTGATCTGACTCAGTATTTGCTATGTGGAATTAACTCCATCCATAGATCATTTGTTGAAAGTAAGCAGTGATAATTTTTTCACAGCAAATTAGCCTGAAATGGAAATAGTAGTCAATACTAACAGAGGCAGGTCAAAAATATTAAAGGAAAATATGGGAAAAAATATTTTTACATGTGGCTGTAAAACTCTGCTGCAGCCCCCAGAAACCTAGAATGTCAAGAAAAACTGTCCATATACTAAAAAAAGAGCTAAGAATTACCCAATCTTTTACTTGCTGAACTTCAGGACTCCATGAACAGGAAATGATGGCTTAGACATGGTTTTACTCTACTTCTTTGGAATGTTGAAGTATGCCTTAATATAACATAGAGAGCTACCTGCTTAAATCTGGGGGACTTACCAATTGAAGACATATAAATCAACCTGTCCATTCCTTACTGTCTTACTAAACAGACTCAGCACTTACACATAACAAAAAATACAGTTTTTACAAACTTATTCCAGGGAAGTCACCAAACAATAGTAAAAATATTAGAGTGCCAAGCAAATTCAATGAGGAGAGAATAGTTTTTTCAACAAATAGTATTGGAAAGCCACCTCCAAAGGGATGAAATTGTTTACCTAATCCCCAAAATATGTAATTAACTTCAAATATATCATAGACTTAATCAGAAAACTGCAACATTTTTAAAGGCAACTTTGGAGTAAATTCTTTATAATCCAAGAATAATGTTTCCTTATATTATATTAAAAATATGAATAAAAATATATAAATAAGATTTTATTGAAATATATATAAATAAGAGTTTATCAAAGTTAAACTTTTTACAATTTAGGGCACAGCTTTGTAAAAATAAAAAAACAACTGTAGAACAGTGAAAACACATTTACAAATTGTATATATAATAAAGAATTTGTATCCAGAATACATGAAGAACTCCTAAAAATCAATAATAACTGACAGTATGAATATGTCACTTTGGTAGCACATAAACCAAAATTGGAACAATACAGAGTAAATCAGTATGGCCCCCGTCAAAGGATACCACATGAATTCTTGAAGCATTCCACACTTCAAATAAATTTAATCTAGAAAGTAATAGATCTGTACACCAACAATAGATACTGGAGAAGGCACAAATAATGAAAAGATATTCTGTTCATGAATTGAAAGAATAAGTAGTGTGAACATTCTACACAAAGTGATCAATGAATTGAAATAACTCCTATGGAAGTCTCAATGTCATTTTTTCACAGAAATAGAAAAATCAATCCTAAAATTCATGTAGAATTACAAAAAGACCATGAATAGACAAGACAATCTAGAGCAAAACAAACAAAACTGGAGGCATCTTGCTACCCAATTTCAAAATGCATTTCAGAGCTATTGTTGATACAAAAACACAGAGACAAATGAAACAGATACAGAGTCTAGAAATGAACTCATGCATTTATGGCCAATTGATTTTTGACAAAGATGTCAACAACACACAATGGGAAAATGTATCTTTAATAAATAGTCTTGGGAAAATCGGATATCTAAATACAGAAGTGTGTAATCGGACCCTTATCTCACACCATATTCAACTCAAAATGGATGACATTACCTGGTGCCTATCTAGGACCGTTAGGTAGATCCTCTGTAGATTAATTATGATTGCCAATCATAACTACAACTCTTTTCAGCTGAAAATAGTCAGAATGGTCTTCACTCCTTTCCCCCTCATGGCAGTTAGGAGTACTTCTTCAGAAGGGGGAATATTGTAGATAGGTAAGTTAATTAGATGTTATAGGCAGCTAGACAAGGCCGACCCTCAAGGAGCCAACATGGAGGACAATCAAGGCACATTCACTGAAGGCCAGTGTTGTGAAAGAAAAGAAATTACTACACTCCTGTGCTTCCCCTAGGGATGAATACCAGTGATTGATATTCTAAATAGGTATCAATCACCTGGGTGGGTATCAAGATTTTCCAGGAAAGATCCCTGACTTACCCCTTACCAAAAATCCTTGCTCATTCCTTGTACACCTGCTATGTGACTTGCTTCTCCATTTGATCCCCATTTAATCAATATTAGCTAAGCAACTATATTTGTCTTAATCTTATTGGTTGATCATAGTTTCGTCCATCTTGTGATTTCTCATTGGATCAATATTACCTAAGTGATGGTACTTGTAAGCTTACTAGTTGACTGTAGTTTTGTCTCACCTTGAACCTCCCTCACTTTGTGGCTTTGTCCCATAAAACATCTTTGAGAAGCAGGGTGGGTAGGCAACCCATTTTCCAGTCCCCTCTTCTGTCTCTCTTAGAATTTATCTTTCTCTCAATAAATTTTTCCTGCTCTTAAAAAAAAAGAAAAGAAAATGTGGTATACATATACAATAGAATATTACTTGGCCTTAATAAGAAATAAAGAAATCCTGTTGTTTGTAAAAACGTAGGTGAACCTAAAAGATATTATGCTAAGTGATAAAAATACAAGAAATGCATAATCTCACTTTAGATTATATGTATAATTTAAAACTGTTAAATTCACAAAAGCAGAGAGTAGAATGTTAGTTACCAGCATCTGAGGTGTTTTCATTGGAAATCTCTGAAGAATATTTGTAGGGGCATATCAATGAGGCCTACAAGATGCATCATTACCCATTTAAACATTTTTGAGAGAGGGGAGGTGAATACTGTGTTAAACTTAGCTTTCACCACTGAAAGTGAGGCCGAATAATTTTACATGTGCTTAATAAATATTTTTTAACCTGTTTGTGATTTCAAGTATATTAAAAACACTTTCCAAGTTCGTGGCTTAACATTTTTGTTTCTAGTTTTGATTTACATACAAAAATTTGTGTCCATTAAAATTTGGTTTTGTTTTATAGGGTTTTTTCTTTAATTTATATATATATAAACACCTTTCTATTCTGAAATGATGTAAATATATTCCCAATTTTTTGTTCTTTTGTAGATTCATATTATGCTTAATTATTTAATTAATTTGAATTAAGCTTTGTTCATGATATATTACTAGGAATCTACTTGTGAATTTTAAAATAATTAGCTGCTTTAGGACTATTTAGCAAATATGGCATCAATTTGTAGTCTTTCACATACCATCTTTATCACATACTAGTTTTGGCTGATGCTTACTTTTGAGGGTTAGTTTTCTCTTCTCTTTCTTATACTGGTATCTTACTACTGATCACTATAATTTTGCAATATATTTTAACATTTTTAAAACTACAAATTTAAAGATTAATTTTGCTTACTCTCATAGTTAATACACATAAACTTTAAAGTCATTTGATAAAAGTTACTCAAATTTTTATTGGGATTTTGAGATGTGTTATAAAGTATTAAGGTGAATGAGTTGAAACTGGACAGCCTGATATTTATTTAATCCATCAAATATATGATGTTTAATCTTTTATCATCTACTTAATCTCCATTTCTTTATCTACAAATAATAATACTTGGCAATGATTCATAACCAATATTTTTAATTTCTAAAATATTTGCATACACACATCAGGAAAACAGCATTCAAAAAAGTTGTACATTGTTATTTGAAAAATTTCATTGAATTTATAAACTACTTGGTGAAATACTTATTGTCTTAGATTTAATGTGTATCTGATACAGAAAAACAATTATTGAGATGCTTCTCAAATTGTTTTCCAAATCTTTATTGATGTTTTTCAAATAAATTTGGACCTTTACAATCTGATATATTTCAATCTTTGTTGATATTTTTCAAATAAATCTGGATCCTTACAATCTGGAATATTACAATCATTTATGGGTATTACATATTATCATTCTTTTGTGAATGAAATAATTTTACCATTGCATTGACTAAATTTTTATTGTGATACATTGAAAACATGGAATTTTTTGGTAACTGACCACATTACTCATCTTTCTTATTAGATCTAACCATTTTTAGATCTAATTCATTAGATTAGATTTCATTTAATTTGGGTTTTCCAAATAATTATGTAACTTCTAGCATTAATGATTGTTATGTCTGTCTTTGTAATATTTACATTTTGTTTTGTTCTTTTTTTTGCATTCTCTAAAACTTTTAGAGTGATCTTGAGTAATAGTAATATAGACATCAATATTTTTTCTTTTTCTGTTTGTTTACTTGGGTTTTTTATTAATGCATAACTTTATTATTGCTCAATAAGCACACACATATACAAAAATTAAAATTATTCAAAGAAAAATAATGCAAGGGAAAAAGCTATAATAATATTCAAATATAATAGAACTCAACCAAAACAAAACTGAAAAGTACTTAAACATTTTTCCATACAATTTTTAAAAAAGCATCTCAATCATTACCAAGACCTCAGAAGATGTGATTTGTTTTAGAAAGATTTTCAAAACTAATATTGAACAAATAGTGGTCTGGAGAAAAATTCAAATTAACTAGTAGACTCCACAAAGGCCAAATTTATTTTTTATTTAAATTTCAATACAGTCATGCCGGCCGCCAATTCACACTCCTAGGACAGAGAAGGTGAGCCAGTCCCAGTATCCAGAAGGAGGCCAACCCCCCCCCCGCCATTCCACGCTCCTAGGACAGAGAAGGTGAGCCATAAGGGCTCCAGAAGCACCCCTGCCCCATGGAAATGAGAAGACATGTAAACAAACCTCAAAAACAGACTTCCAGATCACCTACAGCAACCCCAAAGGGAAACGAGATGGAACAATCTGATACTCAACCACCTGGACTCTCTGCACTGCCAACAAAGGAGGATCTGGGAAAAATGAAATCAGAAATAAT
>NW_004624827.1:3659962-3684634 GCF_000247695.1 Heterocephalus glaber | reverse complement strand
ATATAAAAAGAAATTAAAAAACAAAGGTATAATTCTGCTCTTAAGTGTTTTCATATAATTTCAATGCCTTTAAATAGTATTCCAAGAGTAAGAATAATTATAACAGTATTATAAAATCTAAGCAACATTATTAAAATTCATAAATTTTGAGTATAGGAAAATGCCATATGCAAATATTTTTAGTCTGGTACATTATTTTTCTGGTACTGGGGATTGAACTCAGGATCTTGCACTTGCAAGGCAGGCATGGTGCCACTGAGCTAAATTCCCAGCCCCGGTATAGTACATTTTTATGGTAGTATTCAGTCTAAAATTCAGTAGAGCTATTAGATCATATTTAGGTTGTTAAATTTTCATAGGCACACATATAAATAACAGTTGGAATAGACAGAAACTGAGTTGTTTTAGGAAGGAATGAAGATATTTCTATAATCCACCTGTCTGTGAAATTTATCTTTATACCAACAGTTTTTAACCACAATTGTAAATAGAAGTAAGAGAGTTGCTTTATCAACAGATAAGTTGATGGCACCGTAGAATTAACAAGATGATTCAAACATGTGTTTCTGAGCTGTGCCTTCCCTCTCTTACCCCACTGCCTGAGGGATATAATATGGCTTTTGGGTCAACAAACAAGAGAATTAGAAACTCCAGTATACAAGATCATTTGGCAAGTTCAAACTTCTCTCTCAAAGCACACTTCCCACACCTGCTACAACATCATTATTAAGGAAAACTTCCCTTAAATGCTCTTCTTTTTCCTAAGTCAGTTAGAGGTTGAAGGGAATAACAATAATAAGAACTATCATACTATTTACTGCAAAATAAGGGCACTCTGCTAAGTTCAAGATACCACCCTTGTGAATAATTTCAGTGATTTTGGATCCCAACGTGTTAACAGAATCTTTGTCTTTTGGTTTATTTATAGTAAATATTTGGATCAAAAGCTTTCACTTGAACAATAAGCATAAATATTGTATTTGGTTTTTTCTAGTACAAAATGTCATGGGACATTAAATTCAAGGCTATACTTTCAGGAATCATTTCTATAGTTGGTTACTAGAGAAGTTTCTCTGATCGTGTAGAGTACCACATTAAATTCAAAGCTTAAACTAAGAGAGTTTGAAATTTAAAGCATTCTTTAATAATTTCTTTAAAAATTGATGGCATATACAAATTATGATTGGTAGTACAGAATTTATAGATTTTTATTTCTCTATATCTTAACTGAGCCCATGGTCTTCATTTATACATAGCCTATCATTTTAAGATATGCAAAGCCACTTTTAGTATAAATTTGCCTGTGTAAATTACTGCCTTTTCCCTTTTTTCAGATTATTTTTCCATGAGTCATCCATATTCAGGGAGGTTGGGTAAAGCCCTTTTGACCATTATCAGACCTCTTAGGCCTTGCAGTTCTCACAGAGACATTCACATGGACATCAGATTCCTCTGCACCCATCCCAAGAGAATCATGAATTCTCTTGTTCTTAAACCGATGTAAGGGTCATTGCCTTACACTGAGCTACTTCCATAGTCCTTCCCTGTCTCATAAGAGGCCAAAAATCTTTAATATATTGTCCCCTATCTCATGCTGAATTTCAGGGATTTTATAGGACTAAGGCCAATTTAAGAAGTAAAAAAGGAATTTTACAAAGAAAAAGAAACAGGTAAGGTTAATTTTAATAATATATTATCTTCAACTCATTTTCAAATGCTAATGGAAACTTAATTTCAGAAAAGAAGTTCCAAGTCCAGTGGGAGCTTTATGAAATCACAAGGACATTTTGCTTTTGAGAGTACTTTTATTTCTGCTTTCAGAATGACTTAGTTTTTAAAAAAATGTTTTCACATAGCTTGATAAACTTTTTAAAAATTGCACACTTTAGTTATTTATTAGAATCTCAAGGTCTAACATATATATAATATGTATATTATATGTATATTATATGGGGTATATATCATAAACAAAATTGCTCTTTCTATACACTACCACTAACAAAAGTCCTGTAATGTCATCTCAAGAAGATTCAGGATAGTCCTATAAAGATACAGTTAACATCTTAAGGGGTCATATCCTGAGACAATGTGACTGTTAGGGATAAAGCACAGAAGTGATAGTTGTAAGGTGTATGGTACACATACCAAACTAGTGTTTTTTGTATTCTATCATCTTGAAGTTTTTCAGAAGTAAGTAATTTTTATTTGATAATTGCATTTCTTTAGATTCCCTTGCTAAATGGATGTTTTTGTAGTTCTACTTATGAAACAACAGAAGCATCTTTTTCTTTTCCTGTTACAGGGGGCAGTGGGATTCATCTCCAATCCATCTCCTCATCAATATGCTCATCACCAGCACCACACACTAGTGAAGCATCTGTGTTAAAGGACTAAGATTTCAAGAATGCTATTGATACCAAATACGATGTGTTTCTTTGTCCAATAAGAGATCAGAGAATAATTCTGTGGATTCAACCTTAATGGTAATTTTAACCTTCCAACACATGTAACCACTTAATTCTTTAACTTATTGAGTGGGGTCAAAACAGCTCTACTGAGTGATCAAGTTTCTCTAAACCTTGGTCTAAAATCTGGAAGAAAACAAAAGATAAGTGGTACACATTCAAAAACATTTTAAATGATTATAATTGTCCTTTATAAAGGACATAATTTTATAAGTGAAATTATATTATAAAACTCTATCAAAACTTAGGATATAATTATGAAGTAATTTTTTAAATTTTGCTATTATACCCATTAAAAATATGTCACGTTATAAGTGGTTCGGTTTGGTTTGGTTTGGGTTTGCTTATCTGATTGGAAACAATTTGGCTGTGGTCAATGGAAACAGAAAATTATGAGTTATTATTTGATAGATAAACTAAAAGAATTATTTGCACATTTATTTGTGTGCTTCTTATAGTTCCTTTTTTCTCACTTTGCGCTTTAAAATGTAGAATGAAAGGAAAAAATGTCTATGAATCAAAATCCTGCATTCTACCCATATCCATAACTAGTTGTTAAACTTGTAATAAACCAATTAATTTGTTCGAGCTCATTTTTCCTTTTGTCTAAGTTAGTGATTATATATTTATTTTATTTGGTAAAACATAATATGCTTAACACTTCTCGGCTCTTGAATAAAAGAAAAAGAGCATATTGAAGGACTAGCCACTGAATTTAGGTAAATGTTCAGAAACTTCCTGAGCCTGGTGTCTAGGAAACAGGAACAAATAAATAATAAATAGGATTTGTTAATTGAATGAGTTGAACAGCAAATTCAGCTCAGTATAATGTTTGCATCATAGGAGTCTTGAAGTTGGTTATAGTAGCAGGAAATGATGGGATTCAAAACGTACTTGAACATTTATCTTAGATGCAGCAGCATATAGTATACCCTAATAAACATTAGTACCATAATATTAAGAAATTGTGAAAGGCCCATCTAAAGTCAAATTGTTTGAATTACATGCTACAGTTTTTATATATGAGGCTGATTTTTTAAGCTATAAGCTTCAGATAAAAATGTACTGCCTGTCCAAATTTGTGCTCATGAAACACTAATCCACCTTTGTCTCTCTAATTTTGGAGGAGAAACCACATCTCTCAAGCTGAATAAAATGTTGTTAAAAAGTCAAAGAACAGCAGGAGAGGAAGTAATGTGGTACTAGTTTGAGTGAAAGCAAAAGTGTAGAAAACTATAATGTTAGGTAAAAGTTAGATTGTGTAAAGATTAAAAAGAATTTGATAGAAGAACTTATGTAGAGCTTACTATGTACCAGGCACTGTTGTAAGCATTTTACATACACTAAGTCAGTTAATTCTCACACTTCACCAGGTAGTTGGATTACTATCTCCCATGAGGCATAGAAGTACATAAGGGTTAAGTACTATATTTCAAAATACATGTATGTTTCATTGATTACTCACCAGCAAAACTACTACAGCTCTCCATTTGGATATTTTCAGTTTTTATTTTCTTACATCTCCATAGTAGCTACTTAATTATTATTTATAAAACAAATTAATTTTGAAAATCATTTTATTTTAATTTCTCCATATTTTACATATATAATATATTTCATTAAGAAGTCAGAGAAATTATCCCTTGATTCACAAGTTACTGTTGCATTTCAATCCTATGGATTGAAGTCATTTTAATGAACCTGAATACCTACCTTCTAAAATGGACATCACATTTACAAGAATTTATGGAAAGAATCAGACTGATGTAGAATACTGTAATTAGATGTATAATAAGAGCATCACAATTTGCAATGCATCCTACAGAGGAATAGCCGCCTACTATGATTTAACTAGGATTGGGCAAATGCGCAGCCCTCAGTGCCATTTATGAATTAATCAGGTGCACAAGCACCTCTTAGGAGCCTTCGCACAGTGTGAGGAAATCTCCCAAGGGACATCATATTAAAACAGTCCTACAAAACTCATTAGTAGAAACTACATCTTCCTATTTTTAATTTAAATATATAATAGAAAAAGAAACAACCTCTTCCAATCTATCACCGGACTTGAATTAGGGTCATTGGAATGCAGGAATTACGGAAAATTTTTGTTTAGTCTCTGAATAAATGCATATTTTATATCTATGCAATGTCAAAACTAAAAAATACAGAAAAAAACATTTTGATGTAGTTCATAATGTAAATATAAAGCACATATACCTTACAAACTTACAAATAGAGACATATATAAATGCATTATTTTTCCATAGGTAACATAGAATGTAGATGTTAAAATGAGCCTTTTGCCAATGTCATATGGCTTTTAACTACAATAAGGTTTGAAATTGAACCAAAAATTAGTCCAAGTTGTAAAAAAGTCATTTTTTAAAACTTAGCTATTACAGAAATACTTTTACAGAAATACTTTTTAATGCTTTCTGGCAGAACAGATAATATAAAATTTCCAATACTGACTTCAACTTGAGACAAGGTACACTTTAAGAGTTATTAGCACTCTGCAAAGTGTGTTAAGTCTGACATTCATGATGTCTCCATTATTAAATAGATACCAGTATGTACTGATTTTCTTATAAAACTTAATAATGATAATGACCTTTCCTTTAGGAATTGGTTTTCCCTGCTGAAAACACAAGTAGATATATAGAATTTGATGCCAGACACAGACTGCAGCATGCTGTTGAGTTTTTACAGGGAGAAAAGTTGAAATGCATTTTTCACTTGGACTTTGAACATTGGTGAGCCATCATGGCCATCAAAGGTATATATTTCAGTTTATAGTAGATATAATTAGTGTTACACTCAATTTATTGCCTGATTCATTGCCCTTATTCCCCATGCATCATTCCACTGCAATGATTTGCACACCAGAGAATCCTATTAAAGGAAGAACAGATGATAGTACACATTTCTTTGCATGTCACTTTACTGTATTTGAAAAGCAACACTGAGCCACATTTTTATGAGCACACAGAGGGTAGGAGCTCGTACATACAATTCCATGGTCCTCAACCTTATTCACAATCCAATTCTAAGCTTTATCCCTGTATGTTCTGCTAATGATTCTCTAGTCTTAATTAGGATTGTTTTGTCCACATCAAAATTCTGATGATAATAAAAAATGAATTATATCATTCAATACTTAATTTAATTTTAAATGTGTGAAATATTAACCAATGGTCTCCATATAGTTTTGATCTTAATATAATAAATTGTTTTGTTATTCATTAAGCTGCATGTGAATCAATACCGAGATAAAGGAAATCAATGAATACAAAATTGTTTTTGTTTGGTCTATTTAGGTTCAAAAATACTTTCTCAGTATTCTGAAGTTTGCATTATTCCTCTAAGTTAGTAATTATTGGCCAGTGTGATGTAACTAATATTTTACCTAGACTCTAATTATTTCTATGAGTTTTTTATATAATTACCAATCAAAACTAGACACTCACATTAAATATTAAAGAATTTAAGAAGGATATGAAAACTGTCCCCAACTAGATGAGCTCAATTAAAATTTGCCTCTTGCTTGCTACCTCTGTTAATTTCTGTAAACATTTTTATTAGTATGTGTTTGCAGTGCAGACTAACAATGCATGTTTTGGGGGATTGGTATATGCATATAACACATCTTGATCATTTTCAATACCTTTACTACCTTCTCCTTTAACTCCCCTCTCCTCCAATCATCTTCTCCATCTCCAAAAGTCTGTCTTCTTGTTTCCCACAATCTCTCCTTTATTTTATTCATTCTTTTATTTATATTTTAGGTTTCTCATATCAGAGAAAACATGTGGTATTTAACTTTCTGTATCTCATTTATTTCATTTACCTTTATAGCCTCAAGTTTCAATTTTCCTGTACTTTTGAAGTTTATTTACTTAACTAAAATGTGAGGTCTATTAATACGCTTATGCAGGCATTGTGTACAACATTATCAGCCGTGGAAATATAAACTATAATTTCCAAACTGATCCCTTTCCTAAACACCTGGATCATCCCTATGAAATTCTCTCCTTATCCCACTCACCCTCCCTCTTTCCACCTGGTCTCTGAGTTTTCATTTACAGATTTTAAATGTCACACCCATGATTTTAACTTTGAGATAACATCTCATCTGATAAAGTGGATGAGTCTTCTTATCCACTTACTTATTTACTTTTAAAAAACCATACGGTGATTCTTATGTGCCCAGTTCTGTTTCAACTACTTTGTAATTTATTAACTCATTTACTCCTCCTAACAACTTCCCAAAGCAGATACCATTCCAATGATCCTTAGTTTTCAAATACAGAACCAGGAACCGAAAAACTAAATTACCTGTGCAAAATTACAAGGGTAGTAACTGGGACTTGAATCCAAAATTCTAGATCTAGAATCTGTGCCCTTTAATCCCTGTATTGTTATGTTTCTCTGAAATTTTGAAGTATTTGTGAGATATTTGTGATACAATTGTGGATTGCTGATTAATATTTTTGTTTTTAATTATTGAAAAACAAAAAAAGTCACCTCTTTCCAAAAGTGGTAAAATTTAACTGTTCCAATATCGTGCAGCAAATTCTTTATACTATACAACTATAGAAATATCTATATATTTGATTCGCTTTTAGAGGACATTTCTACTGTAAGCATGGATTAAATGCTGCTGTTGCCAATCACACACTGTTCTTGAATATATCTTCCATTAGGACAGATAATGAGATTCACTGATGGTAAGAAATAAAGTAATGCTTGATAATTCTTATTCTAGTTTCTCAATAACAATTTTATATTTGATTCTTAAAGCATTTTATGGTGTTTGCATATAATTTGTGAGTTTTTAAAGATACAACTATAGAGAAATAGATGAACACATATAAAAAGATGAACAATTCTATTACATTTACATGTATTTGCCTTTTGAGTGTTTGCTAATGGATTGACATGAGAAATGTAAGATTCTAATGAAATTGATGTTTACCAAAGTTTTTGAAAATGTAAAAGTTTGTATTTCAGTAAATGATCAGAATATTGCCTGATAATAGACTTCTTTAATTTTTCAGTGAATGTAAATTAGAAAAATACCTCATTCTATTGTTTTAAAATAGCTAAACTATAGGTGTTGGACCTCGTCCCCGAATTAGATTAGTGACGAACTCTCAAAGCACGACACAGTCCTGGGATCTTAGTAGAGAACTTTATTTTCCAGCCGGGACCCATGTACGCTCCAACCAAGTGGGAGGACAAAGGCCCCAAATGAAATGAGGACTACATATTTAAAGGGAAAAACCTCAGAAGAAGTCCCTCCTCCCATTCCCCTGGGTAACGGTTTGTTGCAGATCACCTGAAACACAGTTTCTGTTTACCAGTTAGGGGTGAGGTTTTCTCCCGGGAGACAGAGTGCCGCTGCAAGTCACATATTTGCAAAATGGAGGAGAATGTTCTCAACATGGTGCTGGTTTTGCTAAATTGGATCTCACATAGGAAGTTTATTATGGGAGGGCTTTTAAAGGATACATTGTATCCTTTAGCAGAAATTGATGATACCAATCATTTTTAGTGATAGAGGTTACTTCTATTGTGATATGAATATATATTATAAGAATATACTCAGACAACGTGTCCTTTATCACTTTTTTTGACGTGCTATAACTTTTTTGATAGATTGTGACAAATTTTAGATTGTGGTAAATTGTGTGTCTTAGAATTTTAGGATTAATGAATTTATTATCCATTAGTTCTGACATTGAAACATTTAACTCATGGAAGAGCTTGATTCGGTGAGGAAAGTAGATAAACTTTCACTTATTTTGAAATTTGGTGCAGCAAATCTTGATTA
Organism: Heterocephalus glaber; assembly: GCF_000247695.1. The sequence continues at coordinate 3,676,333 of NW_004624827.1, read as the reverse complement.
TTTAGGATTATCTTTATTAATGGATGTAGTGATTTAGGAATGAAGGAAGGCTGAATAGCTCCTGTAAATAAGAAGTACTTAAATTATTGATTATGACTACATGTTCTCTATTTATTATCTAATTATTCATATTATGCTTGCATTGTATTGCTAAATAACAGCAAGGATTTTTATGGTACAATGAATATTTGGTTAGTTACACAATAATAAATTAGTAGAAAGATCTTACAGGGTGACATGTTACATACATTTTTGTAATGTCCTCAAACTGTCATCACACATTCTTAAGCCTTATTTAATTTCTCTGACATTTCAGAAAACTCTTTTGCTTTATCGTTTCAAAGAACTGTTTAACATACAAACACATTATAAAACCATTTTCCTATGGAGAATGCATAATATCAAAGCATTCAACAATAATATTACATTTTAAAGACTTCTGAAAAGTTACTTTCTTAGCTCAAAATCTTTTTTCCAAGATTATTTGTTTCAATTATTAACTTATTCATTAATTCTTCTGTTCATTTCTTATCTTTTCCTGAAGAGGTTTCAAGAGTGTTTACAAACAAGCTGGATCAAACAAAAATAAAATAGTAGTTATAACAGGTGGAAACTATAAATGAGAAAACAAAAATTCCAACATGAAGGATTAATACTGTTGCTATAATTGAGCATAAAAATTGCATAAAGTTTCCTGGCAGGCAAGGTAAAAAGTACAAATCATCAAGCTACAGATCTCTCAGCAAAAAGAAAACACACCATTTGCTTTTTACAAACAAAGAATTTCCTATTACTAACCTTACAGATTTGTATAGTTCAAATCTAAAATGGCTCCCAAAGGCTCATGAGTTCAAAGGTGGGGCTTTTGGAAGGGGATTGGATCACGGAGGTATTATACTCATTACTGGATTAATCCATTGATGAGTTCATAGTCAGATGTCTCTCTCTCTCTCTCTCTCTCTCTCTCTCTCTCTCTCTCTCTCTCTCTCTCTTTCTCTCTGCTTCCTGGCTACTATGGATTGAGCAGCTTTCCTGTGCCACAGCCTTCCATCATGATGTTTTTCCCTTGGAGCCACTAAACATGAACTGAATCTCTCCAAAATATGAGCCAAATTAAACTTCTTCTTCTTTTAAATTGTAAGTGTTGGGTATTGTGTCCTAGCACTGAGAAATCTGACTAACACAGAGAAGAATGATTTCATGTGAGGGAGTATTTTGAAATTTATAGCTCAGCTTATGAAATAAATGCAGAGAATTTTGACCAGAATTTTTAAAAATGGAAAGACCATATAGTAGATTTTTTTTGTTGTTTCTGTGAAGTTTCTATGGAAAATAAATTAACAAATCTTGAATCTTTGTTTGTAAGAGAAATACAGTATTCCCTACCTGTGAGTGTCTGAATACAGTATTTTACAGTGACTAATATATGGGCTTGTTTTTTGAGTATTTTTTAAAGATAACCTGTTTAATATATATTGTTGATTTACTAACATTAGCCCATGACCAGCAGCACCATAAAGTCATGCTTGATTGAAGTTTATCTAACAAACCATTTTGCATTTAGTAATCTCTCATAGTACTTTGTCACTGTGTGTGGGGACCATTTTAAGTAGCAAAATGCAAAAAACTTTTTACAATTTGAGAACCCAAACATGAAGGTAGAAAATAACCCAGTTTATCTTGCCTGGTATATTCCTTGCAGAGGACTAAAATTTTTCACTATTCTATGAATATACACATTATATATGAATATAAAATTGCCATGAGTATTGATTTAGGGCTTACAAACATTGTTTAGACATTGGGTAAATTTGCCAATATGGCACCCACTGAAAATGAGATTCAACTCTATACTGGAAGAAAATGGAGAATAAAATAGAAAAAAAATGGAACCTATCTAGGCAATGAATAGTAAGTATAGATATTTTTTCATGGAAATTTTTTCAATAATAATATAGACATAGGTATTGAAATAGTTACAAACATAAATATCAATATTTATAAATAGATATAGAAAATCACAGTGAAATATTTTTTCTTGCATTTTTAATATTTGAATATCACTGGACATTTGCTAATGTGATAGAAAATGAATTAGTAAATGCTGATACCTAGTTTATTGCTAGATTTTTTAAAAGATCCATTAAAAAGAATTTAGAGAATCCACAGAAGAATCAGTGATAGCCTCTTCTAGGGTAATGATGATGGAAAAGAAAATTTAAAAGAGAGATGTGAGATTAATACTGACACAGAAGAGTTCTTGTTGACTATGAGGGTTGAAGAGAAAGAAGAATGAAAAAGAGACAGGAATAAAAAAAAAGAGAAATCCAAGCTACCTGAAAATCGTGGTATGATTTTTGAAGAAAGAAGACAGATTAGAGAGGACAAGTTAGTAGCAGTTGTTGTTGCTATTGTTGCTGTTGCTATTTTTAAAGGTGTTGAGAAAGTGCAAGAAATGAAGAAAACTAAGAAAGGGTTGCATTGGTACAATTTAAAATTTTTAATTTGTTTTACTCTCCCCTAAAAGAGAAAATGAAAATACAATAAATAACATAATTAAAATTGTCCTAGTAGAAAACTTTATCACCACAACTGTTCATAAAGTACCCCAAAATATGAATTACCTCTAAAATGGTGTACCAGGTATGTCAAAAATCATCCCAGAGAGAGAGAAGAGTCACAATATGTCACTATTGTAAAAAAAGGGGGGAAAAATCACTATTTAAGCTAAGAAAATGTGAAGTGTCATAAAGAATGGTGAGAAAATTATGGAAATAGAGGGGATAACCAGGCACAATGAAGATCAACTAAGAGTTCTAGTTATACGGGGAAGTACCAATGAATCAGGCATGGGGTCAAGGTTGATTCACACTGCTATCTTCTAAATACCCCTAAAAACTTCTCCAAGACTTTCAGAAATTATAAATCTTCCATGTAAGAAAATCTAACTTAACCAATACATTTTTTCTGTTTTCTTCCTTTTCTCCATTCTTCATTTCTTCTCTTCCTTCTTCCAAGATGTATTTATCAATAGAACAAAGTGTTCCACAATCCGTAAGATGCTGGTTTTCAGTGTCCAGATTCATCATATGTCTTACTTTATCAGATATTTAGTTTGCCTTAAAATAGTTCTCTCTGGCCACTGAAACCATACTGGTGACTAATACCAAAAGGGTAAGATCATAGTTCTCCCAACTTAAATCATTTGAGAATTAAATATCAATCTCTAGTAGTTTCAATTTGCAAAGTTCCCAAAATTTTTTAGAGTTTTGGTTTCAATTAAGCATACCAAGCATTCTTTTTCATGCAATAGTCCTAATATTAATTGTGTATTTAAAGCTGATTTACGAAACTGTTATTCATTTAAAACTATTGAAAATGCAAAATCACTGTGGGGATAATATTAGTATGATTTTACATATTTTCTCTTGGGATCAAAAACTTTATCAAGTAAGGTAAACCCATGAAACTTAGGTTTTAGTGAGATTCTCCATATTTATGAATTTTTAATCCACTAAAACATGGTGATTTGTTCACTAGCTTACAATATCAAACAAAATATATAGTTATTTTAACATTTCAATATCTGCATTATAATTTTTTATTGAATTACAGTGACAATACACCTGATTTTTATCTTTTGTTTATTATCAGTCCTCATTGAATTGCTAAAAACACTGTCTTATTTTCATATCTATGTAAAGAAAACATATTACTTCCATTCCATATTAAAAATATATTCAAATATTCTACCTCACTTTGTTGAAAATTCAATAAAGGGGAATTTAAACAAAAATAAACCATCCTTCAACATGGAAATAAAGTGGAGTTTTAGTTTTCATCTTTCCCTATTCTATCAGCTTTAACCAAGTGCAACTAGTACCTACCTTCCTCTGTCGCAACCCCAACATTCTGCCCCCATCTCTTAGTACCTAGGATTGGCTTTGTGTGTTCTTAACATTGAAATAGCACCTTAATATTATTAGACAGATTTATTTAATAAAAACCACATTATTTTTAAATAGTATTCACCTCTCCAAAGTTTAAATATCTGCTAGAAACTTACCCCGGTGCTGACCTTGCTTTCCTTAGTAAAGTACAAGCTTTCAATAAAACACTCTGACAATCAACAGTGAAAAGCTTCTGGTCTAAACGGAATATGTAACACCAAGGATAAGTATCCTTGCACTACTTTATATGGATGTATTTATATAAGCACATAGTCTTTTGGGGTTCTTGTTTAGTTCAAAAAAACATATTCCAAATGCTCTTTACAGTCAAATCCAGCAAGTTATGGTTTGTTTTGATCTTTTGAAAACATGCTCGACAGTTCGAATGCATCTGTGGGCTTATTTCACATATTATATGTAGTTAAATTGTAATGCAAACTGACTTCTCTGCCCTTCATAGCCACTCTCCAACTGCTATCAGTCAGCAGGAGCTCTGGATATATATACACACACACACACACACACACACACACACACACTCATGTTAACAGTGGCCTCAAAAAGAATGTGATTTCTAGCCCATTCAGTTAACTATGGAAAAGCCTGGATTGTGTTTCAAGCCAAAATAAAAGTTTTTTCAAAGGTAATCCTCTGTTCTCCACCTTTACTTACTAGCACAAGTAATCCATCTAAAAGCGAAATGTATATACAACTTGCAATTTTTACCCAAAATATGAATAATTCAACAAAGTATATATATGCTTGCCTTCCAGAAAAATATGGGAATGGCTAGGTGGACAATTATGAACTCTCCTTTTAAAAAAACTGTACAAAAGTAGGAGATGATTTAACTTTTGTTCTTCCAGCAGATGGGACTGTTTAATATCTAAGTTTTCTTTTAGATATATGTTTGGTTCATGAACATAGTCTGATGGTGAGGAGGCTTAGTTTTTGCCTTCTTGACCACTTATAAGGACGTATACCAATCTTTCAGAATTCAGCACAAACATTTCTACTTTGAAACTTTCACTAACTCTGCCGAGCCCGTTTAGATATTCTTCTATGGTTTTCTCTGTTTCCTAAACACACCAATATTTAACTTTGTGATCCTACTAAACACCTGGGATACATCTGTGGACATACTGAACACACAGAATGGAGCGGCTAAGTACATTAACCTGAAAATAGCCAGTTAGTAAAATATAAATTGCATTCTATGCCACTTCTGTATAAAATATCCTTCAGAATTTAAACCACAACAGCTTTCTTCTCTGAGTCCACTAGTACCTGTCCTTCTCATTTGCTGCATCCATTGTTCTGAATTGCAATGGTATATGGCCTTATCTTTTTACCCAAACAGAATAAAAATACATGAAAGGTCAGCAGATTCTAATTCTGCTCAGAATCTTGTACAACTCAAAATACATTGTTTATAGGAATTGTTTTCCTGAATAAATTCTAAGTATCCTGACCTGACATTAACCAACTTTAATTATTTTAGCTTCATTTGAGTGTCAACCTAACATCTTTATTTTCTTTGATTTCTAGTGATCAGCTGTGTCCTCCAATGACCAAAATACTCCTCATCCTGAGGAAAATATTTTATTTCCAAGTCACATCTTCTCTAAAGTCATATTGTCCATATTGTGTTCTCTTCTTAGGTGCTTCTGATGTGAACTGTTAGATATTTCATGCTTGGAGTTGTTAGACTTTAATAAACTAGCTGAAACTTTAAAACAAAATAACAAGGAAATATAGGCTGCAGTTTATTTTGGAGGAATTGCTATTAGCCTGACTATAAGGCTAAGCTTCAAACATGCCTCTGACAGAAAGGTTAGCAGCCTGAACTCAAGCGGGAAGGCTTGTTAACAGATGAATGCAGTATTGAGGGCTCTCAGGCAGGTCAGCTCAGTGACTTCTGACCACCTCTAAAACACAAGCTGTGAAAACACAAGCATTTCTTCATTTCACTTGTCATTTGGATCCTCTGCTCTGGTTTACTTTTTTCAAAACTTATTTTGGAACCAACAGCAATTGGTAAGTGAAAACCTACCTGGGGCTGATTGTCATCAGCAGCGGGGCCCCAAATCGAGGAGAATTATTGCTCTTGTTCAGTAAAGTATGTTTATAATACATCTAAACTTACCTGCAAAGGGTTTTTAAGGACACTGGGGAGCAAAGTGGAAAAGATAAGAACATGACTTGAAAAAGACATCTTAGTAGTTTAAAAGTTCTTTGTGGGATTATTTTCCTCCCCTCTTCTGTCTTTTCCATTCTTTACCAACTCAATTTTATTTAGTACCTGCATGCAAAATTTCAAATATGCTTTCTAATTTTTTTTCTATTCAATAACTTTGCACAGAGCTTAGATGGTTTTTAGCACAGGTCACATACTTTGTATTTAATACTCATTTAGCCACCTAAGAACAACTTATTTCAGACACCTGGACTTCATTTCTGAGGCCTTAGTGGGTTATTATCTATTGATTATCTGACTAGGCCCGAGAAAAGAGATTGTGCAGTAGGCTCAATCAAACCTGGGTAGTCTCTATATGGGTTTGAAAAGGACACATAACCTCTCTGAGGTTGAATGATATGTAATATACTGGAAAAGAACTGGGAGAGATGCATATAACAAGTACCATATTCCAGGGGCCACAAATTATATTTCACAACTACTTTCAAATATTCTAACTGAAGAACATCTCCACAAGAGATAAACTTCTGACTCTCATTTTGTGGACACTTACCAACAATTGCGTAGGAAAATTCTGTGGTTTTTATGTAACAAAAGCAAAGATTACATATCATTCAACATTTTATCACAAAGCTCTTCCTATTTGACAGGGTCGAATCTAGATATAACTTGTAACCCCACTGAATTCTAAGCCTGAGAACAAAGGGTAATTTCTGCTCAGCAATCCTCAATGGGTATGTAAATGAATGCTGCTGAAATATTCAGAAGCTGATACCAATACAAAGTGAAGTGCAATAATCTAAATGTGCCATTGCTGTCCCTTGCTACTAATTACTAGCTTTAGGCTTTTTCCACCAATATTTTACCTTCTTGCCTTTCCTGTACAGATTGAATGGTCATCCAACTATATAGGATCTCTGCACTGTCTTATTACAACTTGCAAGTCTTATCTTTACTTTATTGGTCTAATTGCCATCCTGGCTGTGACCAGTTGGCAGAGTTAATTAATATGCAACCTGACTAAAATCATAGTATGTATGGGTTAAATTACCCTTTCTTACACCATAATAGAAATCCTGGGGTGCGGTTTCAAGGGAGATCAAAACTAGTGAATTTCAGAAGGTACAGTTCAACTAGAGATTAACAGAGAACATCACTTTTGCATATAATGGCAGCTCACTAATACTGTAAGGTCATCCTGGAATAAAACTCAGTGTAAAGATGGGAACTGTTTGGTTTATGCTTTCTCCCGAACCCTCTTGATAAAGCTCCCCAGACCTTAAAGATAGGCTTCCAAAGAGAACCACTGAATGCATCCTAGAGTCCACCCCTCCACAAGTATTTCAAACGTTCAACAGTTTATACCTCTTCATTTTCTAACCTCTGTCAATCAAGGCTTGCCACTTCCATCCAACAGCCCAACTGTTGCTGATTTGCTAAAAATTTTGAGAACAAAAAATGGAACTGAATTTCTCAAATCTTTAGTTAATGAAGCTTAGTGTCCTCACTTTTAGATGGACTCATTCTTTCCATTGTTGATTATAGTCACTGTTCCAATCTCTGTTTTCTCAGCTGATTTTCAACTTATTGATGAAACTGAAAGGCTAAATCCAAAGCATATACACAACGTTTTTTAAGAAATACCTTCTTGGGCCTGGGATTTAACTCAGTGGTTCCGCCGCCTGCCTCGCAAGAGCAAGGTCCTGGGTTTGATCCCCCAGTACAAGAAAAAAAAAAGAAATAGCTTCTCATTTTAGACATAAAGGACTTCAGTCTGGAATAAGCTTGCTGGCTTTTCTTTCCATCAGGACAAGTTCTGTCCTCAAGAGCTCTTGAGACCCTCTTAAAACTTGGTTCCTGATAAACCCATTTCTCTAACAGTGATTTAATAATCATAAATCCATGGTTTGGTTTACCTTACACTCGGACCATTTTGGAAACACCATTTATTAATATTAGGAATAAAAATAATTTCCCTATTACATTTTATAGGGTTTTCATTACTATTATTATAGAAAATTATCCTTTTTCAAATCATTCCCACTCCATAAAAGTGATAAGAACACATGTGGATGTGGATCACCCAGAACCACCACCTCACTCATCCTTTCTCTTACAACCACTTTTCCCTTCAATACAAAAGAACGACTGAAAAACTGTACCAAATCATTCTACACAAAAGTCACATTCTCTCAATCATACAGGAATTTCGGGACTTAATATACAATTGGGAGAGGTAGCTAAATATTATTATTAATTTAACATTTTTATTACTAATGAAATAATATGACTGTACTAAACACTTTCCATGCTTTTTCCCATTCAATCATTACAACCTAAGATAGGTAGGACTATTGTTATCTTTATTCATAGGAGAAAAAAGTGAGCCGCAAGGTCAAATAATTAAACCAAAGTCAACCAACTAGTATGGGAAAGCCAGAACTTGGGTATAGGACTGTCCAGTTCCAAAGCTTTTCTCTATGGTGTATGGTCAGTTTTCTTTTTTTTTTCCTGTATTCCTTCAAAAACTATTTATTAAATAGCTTCCAGGTGCCAGATTGAAGTTAGTGTTATAAAGTATACTAGAAAATATAAGATAGCTCTTGTCTATAAAAAAGTATTTATTTCAAGACCATATAATCTTTAAGGAATCATAGCACATAAGAAATATATAAATAGATAATTATATCATTATCCTGGGTTACTAAATCATTGTTTTCAAATTTCTCCTTTCCAAATAGTAAGATTTCAGATGACGTCTGAAAGAACTACTAGAGGCCTCAACAAATCCCCTAGAAATGTGTCATTCTCGGCACAAGTACAAAGGAGAGAGTTGCTGGAATCTAATATTGCATGCTTTGAATTCCTGGATTAATGGTAATAAGAAAAGGGCTCCAGTATTTAATAACTCTAGTTGAAAACATGGAATAATTTACCAGGATATTGTGTGTTTGTGGAACATGCTTGTAATCCCAGCATTCTGGGAGGCTGAGGCAACAAGACTGCAAATTTGAGCCCAGCCTGAGCAGTTTAGTAAGACCCTGTCTCAAAATTTAAAAGGAAAAAAATAAAAAGGTGCTGAGGATATAGCTCAGTGAGCAGGCCCTGGATTCAATCCTCAGTATCTCAAAACATTACACACACACACACGCACACACATACATACACACACACACATATATATACGCATATATATATGTATATACGCATATATATGTGTATATATATGTATATATGCGTATATATATATATATTTCAAACTTGTAACACTGCAAAGACAACACTCTGAAGATAAGATGGTGTCAGAGAAAGAATACAAACTGTGGATTCCCAAAAATCTGAGTTACAGTCATGGCTTAGCCATGTTCTAGGGAAAACACTTGACTTGAAACTGTTCTCACATAGTGAACTAGAAATGATAAAATTGATACCCATCTTAGAGGATTGTTGTAAAATAATTGAAATTACATATGAAGAAAAGACTCAATATATGGTATAACTTTTAGCTTTGCTTAAATTTATATCCTTTGCCCTCGGGAATATCAAAACTTTCAGGTGAGTGTGGATTCCTCCTAAAACTACGTACTTATTAAAATAAAAACATTTTCATGATAAAAATAAAATTAAATAAATTATAGAATACATGAAATATTATTCTTTCTTGATACACTATTCAAACTCAAATTCAGTTCTGTACCATCTAGTTATCACATTAAAATATGGATTTTCTATTTTTCCATTTGAAAATTTTTTAAAGTCAGATTTCCTGAAGCATAATCTAACATAAAGTTATCTTTTTATAGTGCTCAGTTCTATGAATCTTCACAAACACATATGGTCACATAAACACCACCAGAGTCAATGTATGGAACAGTTTTTTCGCCTCCCAAATTTCTCCCTTCCTCTTCATAGTCAGTCCTTGATGACACCCCCCACTCTTGGAAATCACTGATACAAATATTTTTAGCTATGCTTTTGCCTTTCAGATTATCATCAGAATGAATCATCACATACACAGTAACCTTTCAGATTTGACTTCTTTCACTAAGCATAAAGTATCGAGATTCATCCAAGCTGTTGTCTGCATCAGTAGTTCTTTATTTCTGTTTTTACTATTTCGTTTTATAGAGATTTGAGAGTTTGTCCAGTTGAGGCACATTTTAGTTTTTTCCAATCTGGGACGATTATAAATAAAACCACCACAAACTTGCATTTATAAATTAATTTTTGTAAACACAATTTTTATTTCCTTCAGGTAAATGCCTAGCATTAAATTTGCCAGATTGTATGGTAAAAGTAGGCTTAACTTTATGAGAAACTTTGAGAAGTCAATTGTGTTCTAAAGGGATTGTACAACTCTGCATTTCACCAGCAGTATATGAGAATTTCAGTTGTTCCATGTCTTTAATGGCACTAGTAAAAGACTAGCCATTTTAATAGATGTGTAGTACTATGTCAATTTCAAATTACACTGGATTTTGTCAATAATATCCTGAGTTTAGATTTACTAAGTTGTACTTTTCAGTTGACGTTAGCAACTGTATTTGGGAAGCTGAGTGTCTCTAATATACACACAGACCTCAAGAACATGAATATATATTGCTCTTCCAAATAACAATACTTTATAATAGGCAGGACAACATTTTCCCTCATTTCTGTATTCATTAAGGTATTCCCAATCTGAAAGTGGGAATTCTACATCTTGCATAAATCAAATTAGAGTCAAAGAAGCAATGTCATGCAAATGAAACACAAAGTAGTAGTTGCTGACAAAACAGGGTTTAGCTCTCAACATATGCAACTCTTTTTATTTTATGTATTTATTTTTTTGATACCAGGGATCAAACTCAGGACCTTGTGCTTGCAAGGCAGGCACAGTGCCACTGAACTAAATCCCTGCCCCAACATATGCAACTCTTTATCCTTTGTTCATTCCATTAGATCATAATGTTTCCAATTAGCAAGGAAAACCTTTAAAAGAAGAAAGAGGGGCTGGGAATTTAGCTCAGTGGTTCTGCCACCTGCCTCGCAAGTGCAAGGTTCTGAGTTCAATCCCCAGTACAAAAGATTCATTTTGGTCTCAACATAGTAAAGAAAACCATTTGGTTATATATTGATACAATTGTATCTCTAATTAACCAAATATAACACAATTTTTTTACTATGAAAGTGAAAGAATTAATCTTATTCTATCAATTTCTGAACCTTTTTGTTTCATGGTATTGAAAGGATAACTGACAAAAATAATACATTTTATGTCGCAGGTAGTCAATTTATTCAATATGATTCCTTTCCCTGAACAAAAATAGAGGATTACAAATATTATGGGAATGTATTTCTGAGGTTTCGATGTCCACCTTACCAAGAAAAGTAGAAAATATTCTAGTATTGCTTCTGTAGAAGATTCTGTTAGATCGCATGATACTAAAGTCTGGTATCCATAAACTTCTGCCTCTTCATTAGGGAGTCTCATTCTGTTGTATGTGGGCCAATAACAAGTAAGGCCATGGGGACATGAAAATGGCAGGATAACTAGTGTGTCAGATCACTGAGAACCCAGCGATTTCTCGCCCCTTTCCTCTGTGTGGGTAACAGTAATAGGAGATGGCAACAATACCTGCTTTTGTTACCCGCAAATCTCTAACCTACTGTTGTCACACTGGGGTCTGTTTTAAACGTTTTTATCATTTAAATTAAAATAAAGCAAAGAATAAAAAGGAGAGTTTTCCACTTCTCATTTTAATCAGTTACCCAAGAACAAAGTTAATTTTTTTCAATACTGAAAACTTTATACCGTGAGCACTAAGCGATCTTTTCAAGAAAACAGTGTTGGTTAAGTCCTTTGTCATATTATGAGCACATTTTAAAATAATAAAAATGATCTTTAATCCTGATTTAACATAATTTCTAATAAATTCAAACATACATTTGCTCCTCATTGAATTTTAATGTCAGTATTTTGTAAATGAAATGCCAGTATTTTTCTAATTGCTTCTCTGATGATTTTTTTTTAATCATCAACTCCATGATACATTTTGGGAGTTTAGTGTAAGGAGTACACACACATTGCATTCTGTCATTTTTTAAGGCTCCCCTAATGAATTCTTAATTACATTATTCAAAAGATCCATTATTCAGCATTCATCTCACTGCTAAAAGATTGTTTTTACCTGACATATGAATGAAATGAGTCTAAATGCTTTCCATGCCACCTAGGGATTCTGAAAAGACTTTTAGCTTAAGAGCAGCAAAAGGTTTCATTTCTGCTTTAAATGTGTATGGATTGATTTTAGAGATGGGTAACTATGCTGCAGGCTACCAATCTTTACCACACTTCATTATGTTCTCAGACTTACCTTGGGCCAGAAAAAAACTACAAACAAGGTTGAATGATGACCAACAATAGAAGAAATGCTATACAAGATATAATATTCTGTGTAAAGTTTTTGGACACATGTGTGCCTCATCTAAAACAATAACTAATTTCAGATGAGGTGAGAGAACTTCCTAAGAGTCCCTTATCAACTTTCAATGATTCATTTCTTATCACAGGAAAACAGTGGTAAGTACTAGGAGGGATTCAAGGACCCTTTAGAAGACAAGATCATTGGTATTTTTGACATACTTCCATTGCTTTCAACAGACTAATGTATTAAACTGGAAAGAAGCAATAGTCTCAGGCCTCTTCTGTTTTTTGTAGTTATATCTAAAAATGAGCCATTGTTATTAGTCAATCAGGCAGTTTCCTAATGTTACCTCAAGAATGTATCTACTAAGAAGTAAGCTGGTATAATAGAAATACGTAATAGTCTGTAACTCATAGATGTCTTACTAGTTCTATGGAAAATAAGCACACCTGCTGGAGATATAGGCTTAGTGAAAGCAAAGTCCATATTCTAAATAACCTAAAGCAACAAACTCAGAATCTTCACTGTCCCTGCCCCTGCTTCATGACTATCCAACAAGATGGGATTACATTCACATGTATTGCTTCTGTTTTGGCTTATCTTAGCTTGGCTTTGTTTCTAATGTATATAAAACATAGTTGAAGATATCATTACTTGCTTTGCTAAGCATGGGAGTGTATCTGTATGTACTTGTGTAAAGATGCACCCCATCTCATATTCAGCTATGTATAGCTGAATGACTATCTGACTTCTTATCATCACATCTAATATTGAGTTGACAAAAAGATTAATGAAATCTTTTTGATTTCTAACTCCAACTCAAAATGACATTCTTAGAGTAAGCATAAGTTAATAGTTTATGATTCAGGCCTCTCTCTTTGAAGATAGGAGGAAATATCTCTGGGCAAAAAAGCACTACATTCCTTTCCTACTATTGTTTTTGTAATAACTGCCATTGTACCTAAAATTGGAGAAGAAATTGTTCTACAATTGCAGCATGGAGTGAAGAAAGTAATAGAGAAGAAATTTCAACACGAAATTACTTCAAACACAGTAGGTTTGCTATATTTTCAGTGGGAAAATGAATTTTAATGTTGCCATATTAACAATAACTGAGTATCTTGAAAATCAATAATAAATGTAAACATTTTTAAAGTTCATAAGTGTTAGTCTATAGTACAATAACAAGAGAGACATGTCAAAGGAATAGAATGTTACTAATTCAATAAAAGGCATGTTGTGTAGGTAGAGATTTGCCTCTATCCCACTTTTGATAAATTTGAAGTTATTACAACAGTGAAAAGTCTAATCTTAAAATTTATCTTTTATCAGATAGAGGTGAAGCTTAAGGTGTGGTCTTGGAATCATTCAGACTCTAATCCCTTCATTATTGGAAAGAGGAGTGAAAAGGTTAAACTTTCTTTAGAAATGGCCCTATTATTTGTACTTCTTTATAGAAGAGAAGGGCCACTATAATCTGGTTAAAGACTGGGTCATAAAACCCCTGAAGTCTTCTAATAGGAATTCGATACCTCCTAGCAGCAAATAAATAAAGAAATCCACCCTTTAGAATGCTTAGGAGATATAGGGAGATACTTATGTTAATCCAGTCTTCTGATGGACAACATCTGTGAATGCAGCACATGGGAATTTTCAGTGTGCTCACTGCATGAAGTGAGGGAACCTTTGCCAAGGGTCCCATTCAACTCCAGCTCTGGGGTTGAGGATCCTTGAAGGAACTGACTAAATCAATGAATGGAACAGTTTTCTTGTTTCTGTTTTTGATATCAGTAAAACTAGGGACTTTAATCAAATAGTCAAATTTTAACTAAAAATTTTACTTAAAAATGAAATCAGTGCTTAACTTATTAGACCATCTGAACACCCTGAATTTCTGAGCCAGTGATATAAAGATCAGCACAAATTCTATTTTCAAAAATGGTATTGCACTTGTTAGGAAGGAGTTAGTGGTAAAAGATAAGATTCTGGTCTCATCAGAGTCCCTTTCATTTTACAGAAGAAATGCAAATCAGACTTCACTTCCAGGAAGGGCAGGCAGGTCCCCACCATGGGGTTAGACTGTTTTATGTCACTGCCCTCATTCCACCACAGGTTGGAAAATAAACCTTAAAATAAAAACAGACAAAGGAGCAGCCAACTTTCCACATAAGACATCCGCATGTTGGTAGAAAATAAAAGGTGTGTTTAAGGAAGAAATTGAGACTGTTTAAGTTAAGAGTGCAGAGGGAATGGGTAAGCCCTCGCTAGATGCCTGGCAGTTTACAAGGACCTACACTATTAGTTTTTCATCGGCAGTGCAACAATCCACATTTGCCTCTGCTGCTGGCAGAGAAGTATGCTAGCAAAGCTTATTCATGGTATTTAAAAATGAAAGAGGCAACAACTCTTAATTATCTTGTTTTTTCTTATAAAAGTGAATGTTACCTCGAATCCCAAAAGCTCTTCCCACTTCCCCTCGGAGCCATTGTAAACATCAAGTATTGTTTACCAGATACAGCTTACTGCTTTCCAAACATCATTTTATTATTTCAAAATGAGGTAATTTGCAATTCCTTGTACAATTCACAGGTGTCTCTTTCTAAGCCCCTTTAAAAAAGAAACTCATGAACTATTACAGTGTGGTTTTTACATGACAGTTTCATTTATTTTTAACCAATCTATGTTGCACTATAACCTTTTGATTATTTACCTTTTCTGTATGTCTTAGACAGAATAGCTGCACAGCAGAATATTTTAGCTCTCTGCTGGTAACCAGAAAGAAGAAAGAAAATGAAACTACTTCGATAAAGGGTGTTCATACACAAGTATGACTAATATTTTCCTCCCTTCCAAAACTAATAGCCATTTCTTGATTGTCCCTTTTTATTTTGATTAAACAATCCAAAAGTTTCATACAGAGAAATTCTTTTATTTTCTTGTCACTAGACAGCAAGCATTTGAACTTCCTCCTAATTTGACAATATTGGATATAATATGCTAGTATACAGCAAGCTAATACTGAAGCCTGATTTCTACTTCTGTTGGCAATTATTCTGAATGAACACATTATATTCATGGCAGTTAAAAAAAAAACCAACTAATTCAAATAGTCTAAATATGTTCCACAAGATGGTTTTGTAAATTGCTTCTGAATTCCATTTCCACTAGTTTGTGCAGTCCTTGAAGAATTTTCTTAAATTCTTACTGACTCATAAGGTAGGAATTTGAGTTTCTCAAAGTAATTAATGTGTTAAAAAAGATGTTCACTAGAGGCACTCCTTAAAGTTTAAACTTAGGATCTTTGATAGCAATAAAAGCACTCACTCAAAACCACCTAACCTTCTTAGCTGGTTAAAAGAGTTTAATCCTCGCAGTTATTAGAAAATCTTTGAAGTAAAACACAGAAACTCAGGCCTCCTGCCTGTTTTTAAAATTCTCCTTCACTATAGACTAAATCACAGGCCACTGTGAGCTGAGCCCTGTCTGCACACTGAGCAGCAGATTACTTGACTTGAACTTTGCTCCAGTCAGGACATTTTAAGGCTTATAAATCTTGAATCCATCTAAGTTCACCTTAAATTAGCCTTGCAAAAACAGCACTCCAAACTCCAGTTGTCAGCCTAGTGGCTTTTGGCCAGATGCCACTCAGCAGCTGAAACACTGATTAGTTGTCCTCCCTCCCTCTCTCTCTCTCTCTCTCTCTCTCTCTCTCCATCCATATTTGAAGTGAGAAAGACAACCAGTGACCAACCTGCACTGCTTAAATATTTCCAGTCTCTCCCTCTCTCCCTCCCTCTCGCTCTCTCTCTCTCTCTCT
>NW_004624827.1:3646681-3659862 GCF_000247695.1 Heterocephalus glaber | reverse complement strand
CTCTCTCTCTCTCTCTCTCTCTCTCTCCATCCATATTTTAAGGAAAAAAGTAAAGAATATGCAAACTAATTTCATGTGTAGAACAACTATAGCTGAATAATGGTAATGTTAGCAGGTACATTTTGTGTTTAAAATTTGTGATGAAAACAGAGGCTTCAGCAGCCTAGCTGTGTATATAATAATGCCATCTACTGCAGGCAGAATCCAGGATTGGGCCAACAAGCCATGCCAAGATACAACAGATTTTTCAATTTTCCACCAAATAGAAACAAAATACTGGTTTCTGGATTTATATTCAACAAACACTTCCCAATGTGTTTCTGATTTGTGGTCAGAATGTTTTTACTCCCGGTGCCCTGTACTTTTGAGACATTTATTTCCTAAAAGAAAGATTCCTTTCTATAAACCTCAACTGTCTGTTTTTCAAAGCAATTCAAAATCAAACACACAAATAAAATTTGTAACATATGGAAACTTTCATATAAAGCCTTACGTATTCAGAGTTAAAATTGTTTTATAAACTGTAATGCTTTGCAGATGAAAATACAGAGAGGATGACTGTTTTGAGTGCTAATGCTTTTTGACAGCGTTAAACCTTGTTTTAGTAATTGACATCAAAATGTTTGGTGGTTTTAAATGGACCATTAATAAAAATGGCATGTTTCACGTTTTTTAGAAATTGTGCTTAATACTGTGAAGTGGGATAAAATTGCAGATGTAATATGGTGTTTTTATTATTTTTTTGAAATTCTTATAACAAAACAACTGATTCTCCCCCAACCCCATATCTCTTGAGAAATTTCTAAAGCTCAAAGAGAGAATACATTTCCTCTTCAGTCACCCTCAGATTCTGTACAGAATATTTCATAGTTATCAATTTGGAAAAGGACAAAAAATAGCCCAAAACCAAAAATGTCATCCTCTGCCACAAGGACTCAAGATGGCTACTAAATCCAGTTGGATCCCATGATACCATGAATATGTATTAACTTTTCTATCGTGATCTGATAAAAATAATCTGAAGACATGAATTTTACTACCACCCTTATCATAAATCATACTGTATCCACCAAACCATTCAAAATTCTCTTTGCCTCAGCTCACTTTTCAACAAAATGGGAATATCAATATTTTCTCTGCCGAAGTAGAAAGGGTACTGGGACAAGCTTATCAAATACAGTGTGTGAAAAATCTTTGTAATGAAGGCAAAATTATTTAATATCACTTACTTCAACAAACACCTTTTGAGTACCTATTTTGATCCATAGCACATAGGAGAGGAAATGCCTATAATGGACCTTGACCTTAACCTTGAAAGAATTTTTAAAAATAAAATGAATTAAAATAAAATATAGCATGGAATTGGGAAAAGAGAGCCATTTTCTTCACAAAAAAAACCTACTTGCAAAGAGAAATAGTACAGTTTGTTTCTAGAACTTCAAATGGCACAGCAATATGAAAATAGATTGGTAGGCAGAACCAAATGTGATTGGGCTTATGGCCCTGTGAAGCAACATGGTAAAGGTTGCCGTTCACATATGGATTCAACCAATATTTATTGAGTGCCTATGGTGAGTTTGTCATGTGAATAATGTTAAAATAGACATAGTCCTTGATATTTTTGTATTCACAGTCTAGAGTTACAGAACTTGAACTTGACCAAGTAAAAATTAGAAAGGTATTGTTCACCTTTTATAAAGACTACTCTGAGGACACTGTTGGGTGTATGTGTCAGGAAATGGAAAAATGAAAATGAAAAACTATGTTGGTACATGAGTCTTCTACTACCTCAAGATCCCTCCTTGCCTCCTTGCAGCTTAGTTCTTAAGTCTCCTATGTTGATATAAAAATGTAGGGAGCCGAAAGTTCTAAATTGGATAAGATAAAGAAAATAAAGAGGATGTATTTTGGAAATGGGTAGAACTAAGTAGTTCTACAGCAAACAGAGGAGAAGCAGAGGAACAAAGAACCATCAAATTATATTTTGAGAATTTTAGATCAGAAATTGAGATACTATTGAGATGGGTAGCTGCCATCCATGTGCAGAATACTGAAGATGGCCAAGCTGAAAGAGAAAGAGTCAAGTGACCTGAAGATGTGCAAAAAGTGGCCTTACTTATTCTTCAGATTTTAGCAGAAACAGAAGATCATGGTAGAGATAATGATCAACTTGGAATTTTCATTTAGGGAAGATTAAATAGCTCAGGAACTGACACTTTCAAACAGAAACCTACATATGAAAAGAACCATAAAAACATCTCTTTGGAATCTACATCAGTCAACAGTGAGAAAATTTAGAGATATAGAAGTCTTGGTTTTAAGGAGTCTACATTTTAGTTGGACTTGTAGATGTAATAATGTAACTTGTTTCCAAAAGTTCAGGTACAATTTAAATATTAATTTAATCATTCTACCATATATCAATATATTTCAAAGTAATGTGTTGTTTATGATAAATATATGCAATTTATAATAGTCAATTAAAATAAATATATAAAATATTTAAAAGATGACATAAAAATTGTAAACATTTACAGCATATAACATGATGCTTTGAGATATGCTTACATATGCAACATGATTTAATCAAGGTAATTAACACATCCTTTAACCTACATACTTAGCATTTGTGGTGAGAATATTTGAAGTCTAACATTTTAGCAGTTTTCCACTATGTAACATATTATTACTAACAATAATTACATGATACATGTATAACTCAACTTTCATGCTGCTGGACATGATATCTGACATTCACAACTTAAAGGAGGAAAAGTTGAATTTAGCTCACAGTATGGAGGGATTCAGTCCATAGTAAGCTGGCTACAAGGCAGGAAATCATGGTGAAAGGCATGGCAGGACAAAGGTATTTGGTTCATGGTGGCCAGGGAGCAGAACAGAGTAACAGCACCAAAGAGGAACAAGTAAGGGACCATACAGTACCAAAGACCTTGCCTCCATGACCACCCAGACACACTGAAGAACATGCTACACTGCCAAATGTTTCTTACTGCAATAATGTTGACATATTAGGATTAACAGTCAATCTACTCCTTATCAGTTTCACATCTAAACACATTTCTAACAAAATAAAACTATCACACATACAACTGGAAACACAATAAAGTCTTCCTCAAAGGCTCAAAAGTTCTAAGATTTTTCAAAATTTCACGTCCAGGTATCTTCTGAGACTGAAGGTAAACTCTTAGTTGTTCACCTCTGTAGAAATCAAACATAATCCCAAGATACAGTGGCACAAAAGGGAGGAATGGGGGATGTAAAACAATCAGACTAAATCAAAATTGAAAATGAGCAAGGAAAGCATTAAATACTGTGGCTCCATGCAATGAGATGTGAATTCTAAATGCCACTGGTGGCTCCATCTCGATAGCCTGGCCAGATGCATCTCACAAGGCTTCTCTCATGGGTGCCTACACTCGAAGCCTGCAGCTTTTCTTATGTTCCACATTTCTATCATCTGGTTCTCTAGGTTTCCCTTGCACTTTTGGCTTCACTATCACAGCTCACTCACTGCTCTCTCAAGAGCACCAGGCATTTCTCTGAAATCTGTGTGGTAGTTCCCCTGACACCACAATGCTTGCCATTTGCATGCCAGTAAAACCACCACCATGTTGACAACACCAAGTTCTGATATCAGGGGAGTAGTAGTTTAGCTCCCTTGGACCATAGTATCAGCAGCGTCTGACTACCTGGGTGGCTGAGGATAATGGAATGAATCTCAAGTTACCAATTCCCTAGGAAACCCTTCTTGAGCAGTTCCAAAGACTCTTCTCAAATGAAAGAGTGACCATTTTCCACCCTTGAGCCTGTCATGGACAAGGTCTTGCTGATTGCTGAGATGCCCTCAAGACATCTTTCTTCTTGTCCTTGCACCAAGTTCTTGGTTTCTTTTGAGTGAGGCTAATCTCTTTAGCAACTATACTTCTTATGGCTCCAACTTTATACATGGTTCCTTCTGGACTCAAATGTAAGTTTTTCAACTTTTTCTACTTTGCCTTTTACCCCTGATTCTCACTATAAATCTGTCCAAGCAGCTAGTAGTACCCATGCTAAAACATAGATTCTAGCCTGTTTTGACATTTCCTACACCAGATTAATTAACCTACTGCTCTGAATGCCAGTTTTCCTCAGTCTCAGGACACAGGTAAAATATAGACCATTTTTTTGCCACAGGGTAATACACATAGTCACTATTCCAACTGCCAATGGAGTTCTTGTTTGCAAATGAAACTTCCTGAACCCTGCCTTTATGATCCACATTTCTGTCAGCATCCTGGTCTTCTGAGTTCCAACAACACTCATCCATCAAACTTTATAGCATTCTAGGACCTTTCTGGTCTACATCTCCAAATTTTTCCAAAGTCTTCCTAAGAAAGAGTTCCAAAGACTTCTATACCACATTGTTTGGTATAGTCACAGCAACAACCCAACTTTTCTGGTACCAATTTTCTGTTAGTTAGCTTTCCCCATGCTGCTCATAACTTCAAGGAGAAAAGGTTTAATTTAGATCATGGTTTGAGGGGATTCAGTCCACAGACAGCTGGCTCCAAGGCAGGAATATCATGGAATGCTTATTTCATGGAGGCCAGAGAGCAGAGCAGGTGAACAGCACCAGAGAGGAATGGGTGTGGGACCGTAGGTAGTATCCACATTTATGACTCACCCAGAAGTACTTAGAGGTATGCTCTACTGATCTGTTGTGTGTTTCTTAATCCAATGAAATTGACATATCAAGATTGGTCACAATGGTCACACTGTGAGATAGAGTTCCTGAACTTACTCATCCTAAATGAAACTTGGTTCCCTTTGACCAACATAACCTCATCTGCAGCCCCACACTGAACTTCTAATAGTTACTATTCCACTCCCTGTTTTAATGAGTATGAGTTTTTAGAATATACATAAAAGAGAGAATATACAGTATTTATTATTTTGTGTCTGGTTTACTTAATTTAACATAATGTCCTTCATGTTTATCTATTTTGCCATAGATAATGATTCTTCTTTTTAAGACTAGTATTTCAATGTATATAGATACCACATTTTCTTTATTCATTCATCTTCTAATGGTTACATGTCAATTCCATACTTGAGTGTTATATATAATATTCTTTGTAGATATACCTAGTAGATTACTGGATCCTATCATACCTCTAATTTTGATGTCTGAGAAACTTTCACATTGTTTCCCATTATAATTGTGTTAATTTACATTCCCACTAAAAGTGTGAGTTTCTTTTTTCTCTGTTCCCTTACCAACACTTCTTTCATTTCATTCTCACAGTTGTGAGGTGCTATTTCTGGCTGCTATGTGGATATTCCTTTGCTGGATGGGTGAAGGATATTTTAAAGGCTGAATGAGAGGGCATTGGGGCAGTCTAATCTGCTCATAGCTGGGAGAAAGCATGTATTTGAAGTACCAAGGGTGACCATGAGGTAGAAAAGTCAAGATTTTTGTATCAATCATGATAAAAGAATCATGTTCTGTTAGACCTATTTATAAGGGAATCAAGATACTTATTCCAGGGCCAGGGATTTAGCTCAGTGGTTTCACTTACTGCACAAGTGCAAGGACCCAAGTTCGATCCCCGGTACCAAAAAGAAAAAAAATAATAATAATTATTCCAAGGAAAGGTCTGAGAGAGAGAGAGAGAGAGAGAGAGAGAGAGAGAGAGAGAGAAATACATATTGGAATATCATCCGTAAAGAAGTTAGTTGAAGTTAGTTGTTAGTTGAAGTCAAGCATATTAAAAAAAAGAGAGAGAGAGAAAGATGAAGAACAGAGCCCTGGGAAATCCTGACATTTAAATATTGGTAAAGAAAAGGAAATAAAGAAAAGAAATTAAGGAAAACCCACCTGAGTAAAAAAAAAAAAATGCAGTAAGAACAAAGGAGTAGTTAAATAGTTTACATACTGGTGAAAGATCAATAATTATTAAAAAATGATACTGGTTTTGAAAAATGAAGAAAACCTGTGACCTTGAAAATATGTATTTAGTTCTGCGACAAGGATAACTGACAAGGGTTAGAGAAAGAACAAGAAGTAGCAACAGTGAGCACTGATACTTGCTGTTTTCTCAATAAAATAGATTTTGCTCCATTCAAAGGGAAATTCTTCTACTTAGATATGCACTGGATGTCTTCCCCTCTCATTTCTCTTGGAATTTGCTTTAGTAATCTTTGTCTTTTCGCTCCTGGTACTTAAATTCCTCATTGTTGTAATTAAATCTTGCTATAAACCAATATAAGACAGCTTTTCATCCATCTTAAAATATTTCCCTGAATCTTACCTCTTTCTTTCAACTACTGCCCTGATTTTCTAACTTTCCTTCACATCCACATAGCAAAGTGAAAATTGTTTCATAACCTACATCAAATTTATCATGAAATTAGAGTCATTCTTCAGAAGATCACAGAACATTAACTCTTGGTGATTTTTTTGTCCACTACAGGATCAGCCAGGCTGCAGAACAACTGGAATAGATTAATTGTTAGACTAACAAGGATTAGGAATTCATGGAGATCAACATAACAGGGGTCAGGGAAGAATCAATTTACCTCATGATTGGAGAATGTTGCTGAAATTCTACAGAACTGGTAGGCAACAGAGACAAAAAAATGTTCTGACATCTGAATTTAGCACCCAAAGAACCCAATACAGGAGAAAATTCATGAATTCAAAGCTACCTAGAGTTCCAGTATAATGGCTGACTATCTAGAGTTGGTAATAAAGAACAGTAGAGATATCTGCAATTTATGTATTAAATTCCCACAAAAGAAAAATTTTATACCTATTAAAAAGATTGAATTTGAGAGACAGCCCCTTTTGTCCATACACCAGGGAATCAGAATAATTTGAAGCTGGCTCTTTGAGGTTTTTTAGTAGAAATATTGAACAGTTTTATACTTCATCTAAAGACTAAAGGACACCTACTTCTCACTATTGGTGAAGTCAATTAACCAGCACCAGGGAAGAAGAAAGATAATCATGGCTGCTCACTGGTCTGAAATACAATCAGTAATCTGCTACAGTAATCTGTACATCAACCTGCTACAGTGGTCTGTACAGTGATCTGTATTATACCTCAGCCTCCTGAAATAAGCCCCTCAGAAGGAGACTTGTTGATAAGGACAGAAAATCAAGCTCCCTGTTTTCTTTCAGAAAAATGCCCAAAAACCTACCTCCAAATTCGAAGAATTAGCTCAATCAGTTTCTTCTAGTATGGTAGGATAGGTCACAACCACGGTGGCATGACTACTTAGGAGTTAGCGGTCCTTCACAGAGGGCCTATATTTTCAACAGTTGTGGTAGAAACATATTATTGGGATAATCAAATTTCTAGAGAAAAAAATAACCTTAATGAATTAGCCATCATCCTATTCCTAGCAAAGACCTAGTAAATCAAAACATTGGCATGTTAACCTGTAAATGAGCTAATGAGAATATTGAAGAACACAAATAGACAACTATAGGCAGTAGTCTCATTCACACCAAAATAAATGCTATTTCATACAGTAGAAGGGAGAAGGCAGTTTTTGTGAGAAATGACAGGATGGGCTAATGTTTGAGTATATAAAGAGGAAGAGTTTCCATATAGCAGGGATGGGCGTATGGGTCTTCATTAGTTCTCTAGAGAAAAATACTGGAGTCTTACAAACTAATATCTTCTTTGTTCTTCCCCACTGTCTTGATATCTCCTTTTCCTCCAATATTTTATGAAGTATGGATCTTACTGCATAGTGCTGAGGAATTCTGAGGACCAGTAAGGACAGTTCTGACTGTCTCAATAAAAGAAACTAAAGGCTTTAAAGGGTTGACACTGGACAAAGGAGAAACCACATGTCTTAGTTACTTTCTCATCCTGACACAATATCCAACACTCACAAATTCTAAGGAGAAAAAAGGTTTATTTTGGCTCACAGTTTGTAGAGATTTCAGTCCATGGTCAGCTGGATCTAAGGCAGGGTGGCATGGCTGAGGGGGGTGGCAGAAGAGAATTGCTCATGGCATGGGAGAAGGAAGCAGAAAGATCAAGGGAGGAGAAAGAGAGAAAGAGAGAGTTCCAGGCCAAACCCCCAAGGGCCCACCTATGACCTGGCTTTACCTCCCAACACCACAGTTTATGAGAATCATGCCCCCATGATTCAGTCACCTTCCAAAAGCCACAGGTACTATCACATGAGGCTCCGAGGGACATCTACAAATAACCATAAAACCACAGGTAAGGGAAAGGATATACAAAAGTTAAGCTTTGAGAAGAAATAAAGTGGTTGGAAGAAGCAGCTGTCATCCATGTGAGAGGGCCAAGCCTGTCATTAGGTGTTTCTAAGGAATTGATTAAATCGGATTCAATTAGATTAGACTGGATATAAGAGTTTACATTTGTTCTAATTTTTATTTGGATGGCTATTTCTTCAAGTATGATTACAGGTACAATTTTATTTGGGTTATATTTTGATATTACAAACAAGATAAAATGAGGGTCTATACTAGGCTGTTGCCATAGTGATGTTGAAAATGGAATAGCAGAACAAAAACAAAACATAGAGTTAGAGCAAGACAATTGTCTTCTACATAAAGAAAAATAAGGAAGAAATAGTTTAGGATGTTTACCAGCCTTAGTTGATTGGCTCAGTGAGAATGCTGGAAACTTTGAGAGTTGGGGAAGAAAAACAATGACTCAAGTTAGAGATAACCATTAGGCAAAGGGATATCAGTATTTGGAGCTTATGGCAGAGTTAGGGCCAGAGATTGCCCTAAACTGGTGGTCCTAAATTTAATTCTTATACATTCCTCTGAGAGAGAGCATCAAAAGGGAAGGTTCAATTTCACAAGATTCCCAAACTTCAGATAGTGATCACAAGCTCTGGGTTATTGACTGTACTTCTGACTGAGAACGTACAAATTGAAGTTCCCATGACCCCCTCCTTTGGGTCAATTTATTTTCTAGAGCAGTTCATATAGCTCAGAAAAACAGTTTATTTATATTTTTGGAAAGGTATGAGGGTAGGGGGCCCATTGAAAGTTCTCTGACCCTGTCCTTTAGGATTTTCTGGTGATTTCATTACATCAGCATGAGTGATTAATCATTAGCCATTGATAAACAACTCATCTTACAGCACCTCTCCCTACTCACATAAGCTCAGGACTGTGATTGAAAGTTTCAACCTCTATCACACAGATGATTCCCTTGCAAATAGTTCCAAGCCTGAGGTTATAAAGAAGCCCACTATCATCTCATTAGGAAAAAAATATATGCTCCTGTCACCCAGGAAATTCCAAGGGATTTAGAAGCTCTCTGTCAGATACTGTTGACATTCAGGAAATGACAAGCCTTAAAACTCTGTTTCAGGAACTGTGTCCAAGATAAATATTAGAACAAAATAATCTCCTTGTACCCTATATATATATGGATTTGAGAAGCTCTATCTCAGGAACTGAGGATAGAAACCAACTATGCATTTCTTGTTATACCACACAATGATGCTTCTGCATTGCAGGTGAAAAGTAAACTCTTAGGAAGAGTTGAGAGTCCCTAAGGCAGATGAATCAGCAAGGATCCTGACAGAAAGCCAAGAGTATCTTGAGAGTTTTACTTGTCCAATTATTAATTGAAAATCTAAATAGTTAGCCACAGCTGACATTTTTCAGATGATGTATTTGCAAAAATTGGTGGAAACACCATCAATTAAAAACATGAACTCTAGGTGCTGTCCTCTTCAATAATAGGTTCTAAGCCTTATGCTGATAATCATCAAAACTATATTGTCTCAGCCTGTGCTTACTAGAGAAACAGATACATTACAAGATAT
Organism: Heterocephalus glaber; assembly: GCF_000247695.1. Next base: position 3,650,028 of record NW_004624827.1, on the reverse strand, counting down.
ACAAACATATAAGAATTTACAATTTTGGCTTACAATGGGTGCTCACAGAGTCAGGTGTTGAATAGTGCAAAACATCTGTCTGCGCACTGGGGATCCAGTTGAAAGCCTGGAGCTCTGTGTAATGTCCTATGCGAACTTGTGTCAGAATCTCAAGGTGTCCACAAAGGAAGGCTGAGCAGTCTGTGCCAGAAGGCTAAAGGTCAGTTCTGGAAGCCAGAAAGTCTGCACTGGAAGCCAGGAGATAATGTCTAGTTGAAAGGGAAGAAGGGAGCTCGTCTGAACAAAACAGAAGCAATCCTTCCTTATTCATTTCCCTTTTTATACCATTCTGGTGATGATTCTCTTTAGGGTGGGTCTTCCACACCCTGAACTATGCTGAGCCAATTTAATTGGGCATTACTTATTCAAATTGACACAATCAATCATCACAGTCCATCCTTTGTCAACTTGACAACCAGACATATTTCTTTAACCGTAGTCTCCAGATACAAGGACAAGTTCATAATTATGCCTAACATGCTATAACTATCATGTGTACAAACAGAAACACACTAATTCCCTCCTCAGAATAGAAGGCAAGTTTTCTTTGTGTGATGCTTACGCTTAACATTTCATAACTTGAACATTATAATGTAGGTTTAACAATACTTAAACAATATTAACTCTGTCAACATTATATTACATTAGAATCATATTAGGAGAGAAGTATTACAGTTAAAATCCTCAGTTCTGTAGCTGATCATGGGGTCATAGCTGCTACTTACAACTACCTTCTTCTACTACCCATTATTTTTTCCTTTGGCCTTCAGCAATCATCTCAACAGGTCTTGGATATTTGCCTGGTGGTGTGACCCATTCCTTCATTTCTCAAGGTTCTAGACCATTTTTCATTAAGCCTGGATTGGCTTATTATAGTTTCCCATTGACTTTAATAACAGGGCATGGTAATACTAGGAGTCATGCTGTCCATTACGATAAGTAACCTGTCTTTGGCAATTAAGTGCTGCCACTTGACCTCTGCCACTCCAAGATCCAATCAAACCCATTGCCCTTAAATTTCCCAATTGAGTAACCATGGTTACCCACTGTAAGATCTGGCATACAGAGGAGAACAATGACAGGGCTCTTCAGGGATGTTGGTGTTCTCCTCAGGAATCTGTTTCTCAAGGTATTAGTGAAGCGTACATTTTCTGGATCATGAGAATGTGGCAGGTTGACATGATAAATCCACTCCAGCATTCCCCTCTCCCCCATCCTCTGAATCCCTTCATCAACAGTAAACCATGGCATATCAGGCATATCTAACTCATTCACAGTGAGCCATCTTTTGATCCACACTTACTTTACCAGCCAAGTAAACTATTAACACCTTTCTTTACTCCATGAGCTGCAACATTAAATTGAGAATCCCTGCTTAACAGGCCCATATCAGCAAACTCAGCCTGATCCATGTGTGTATTTTTGTCACCATTATTCCACTCCATTCCCATAAAATCCATCCCGTACTTGCTCATCAGACCTCTGCCTATAAGAGTGAGAAAACTCAAGAAGTTATCTGGGAGAATAGCAGACCTCCTTATGGGTCGTATTATGTGCCTCACTATTAGCAGCCTTCTGCAATTTCAGCCTGGGTATACACCTAGACGTGAAAGTGGGTGGCGAGGGTGGGTCCTGAAGAGTGTCAGCATTATCATGATTGGTCAACACAGGGTTAGTTTCCTCAGGTATACCAAGAGAGGCCAACACCACAAGGAGTGAGGGTGGGGATGCTTCTGCTACTGGAGGTTGGGAAATCTCTTCCTCTGGCAAAATAATCTCATTAGCATCTAAGAACTCAACATCCTCAGGCTCATCAGGATCCTCCCAAACATTTCCATCCCAGTTTGCATGATCCTTTTCTGATCAGTGCCCTCACAGCTGCTTTCCTGCCCATGAAGCTCAAATTTTCTTCTAGAAAGTGGTATCCATAGTTAGAGGACTAAACAAGTTACCATTATCCAATCACCAGGGAAGACTATTACAAATAAAATATTAGAATTCTAGAATATTATAAACTAGTCACAGAACTGTGTTTTCTTTGGCAGGACAAATAATAAGATATCAACTAATGAGGCTTAGGAGAATTATGCTGAGAGATTCCATGGACATGAATCCTTCTAAAAGGTTTGTGTAAAAGGAATAGATTGATTTGGCTTCTGATTCTTGTGCATATGTGACACTTAGGTCTAAAGAAAAACTCTAAAGAAGATGGACAGTAGCTTAAAAGTACAATTCAGTACTGAGGACCATCTAGTGGAAAGAACCTAGCTCCTTGGTAATGTAAACACTGAGCTAACCATTCTTGGAATTATTTTGGCCCCCAGGCTTCTTGTTTTAAATCAACTGATTCCAAACTTTGGATCTATCCAGAGAAGGAGGTAAGGTAAAGGGCAAAAGTGAACATCTCACTTTTCCAGTCTAGAATTTCAGGATCCTTGCAGAAGCAGGGAAGAGAAAGATGATTACAGCATGACTAATAACATGGTGTATTTATTAAACATTTTTCTAAAACATTAAGGAGTCAAGCTAGGAAAAACACGGGATTATGAATAGTTCCTTCCACCCAACTTTACTTTTTAAAGCCCTTAGATAGAGGCCCTTAAAATTGAAAATTGGGAGGTTGAGAAGAACACCAAGTCTGCCAAGAATTTGTAAGGGTAAGAGGAATTGTAGACTCCAGGCTATCACTGCAACCTTGGCAGCAACTAAGATTTTACTAAAATTACTGACTCTCAGGCTCTGCCAGATCTATTTAATCAGAATCTGCATTTTATGAAGATTCACAAGTAATTCATAAGCACATTAAAATTTGAGAAGCATTTTCCAAAATTTGGGGATATACTTATTAGCACATACAGGAAACAGGTAACTGAAAACTTACTAAGTTCTCAAGGAAAATGCATTCTCTAACACACTGTTTAACACAAACTCATTGAATCAGAAAGGATAGTTTTTGAATGGAAGAGACTTAAACATATTTCTAAGCATTTTTTCTTAGTGTAGTAAATGTTTTTAGATTATGAAATGTATTAGCATTTGAATTCTGAGCTTAACATTCTGTAGGAAGGGAAGATAAAGGTTAGAGGCATTGGAACAATAAAATGTGTAAATAACTTTTTAAAGGGACAATAAGATCCATATCACCTGAAAGGGACATGCTTAGCTAACAAATGAAAGCAACTTGATGACATGCCCAGGCACTAACTATTGGGGATAAAAATATGAATTGTGGAGTTGGGGATTTAGCTCAGTGGCACTACACCTGCCTCACAAGCTCAAGGTCCTGAGTTTGATCCCCTGTACAAAAA
>NW_004624827.1:3583839-3645756 GCF_000247695.1 Heterocephalus glaber | reverse complement strand
TATATACCTCTTATAATTTTTTAAAATAAAAGTTTAGAAATGGAGTTATCAGGCAAGAGAGTATAAACTACTTTTAGTCGATGTTGAAATGCATGCACAGTGATTTCCAAAATTTGATTCCATGAACCTGTGCCTGCGTATGCTGAGTAATAATTGCCTTGAGAAGTTGTTTTTAATTATTAAGAAACATACTAGACAATTTGATTCCAAGTGTCATACGAAGGTCAAAGTTTCTGTGGATTTTTGTTCTTCTTTTAAAAGATGTATGGGAAATTTTTTTAATTCTCTGAAAGATGCCATGTAAATGATGCATTCTGCTCAGAGCATAGAAATAGGCATCTTATGCTGAGATTTGCATTGTGCTAGCTACCAGCACTTCATACATTACTCAAACTACAGATTAACTTTTTTATCACAAAGATTGGTTTAGAGTAACATTTATATCATAGTTGGGCTTTAAAATATTTATTTTATTTTTCATATTGAGGGATAAAATTGTAAGATATATGCTGCATAATAATTTTTGGTCAATAACAGACCACATTTAAAGTGGAGCTGAAAAAATTCTTATCACCTAGTAAACAGATGAGAGAAGACACTATAGAAAACAAAGAAGGACTTCCAAGAAAATTCATGTGGAATGCTTAGAAGAAGCTTTTGTAGGTACTACTAAGCTCCACAAAAAAGTTTGAAAACATGGACTCTAATATCAAAAGTTTTAAATTAATGGACAGATTTTTTTTTTTTTTTGTACCAGGGATCAAACTCGGGACCTTATGCTTGAGAGGCAGGCAGCAGAACCACTGAGCTAAATCTCTGGCCCTAATGGCCAGAAATATTTATAGGTGCATTTTCTGCTTACAAGCAAACTTATAAAGAAAAAAGAAATTAACCACGAAAACTCCCAAGGACAGAGTTCAGAAAAGAAAGCTACATGTTCAAGAAAACCCTAGGCAGTTCCTACAGGAGGGATTCCAGAAGTCATTGCTATCATAGGAGGTGACAACTCTATGCATGTTACAGCCTCAAAGTCCTTTCAGTGGGACCAGAGGAAGGTAGGAAAATTAATAATCGTAGTCCTGGTAGACTGTGGTTAATGTGTGTATTTGTTTCTCAGTTTTTAACAAAAAATTCTTGATAGTTAAGAAGAGTTAATAGATAAAAGCTTACAGAGTAAAAATATGAAGAAAGAAAATAATTTTGTACAGCTATACCATGTATTTATGTTTTAAATTGTACCATGTATTTAGGTTTTATTACAAGAGTCAAAAGTTTTCAGGAATTAAAAAGATCATAAACCAAAAAAGTTGTAGTAAAACTAAAGTTAATTTAGTATTAAAGAAATAGAAAACATTGTCCATATACTTAGTGTAGCCTAAGTGTGCAGCAGTGTGCAGCAGTGTCCTTGGCCTCACCTTCACTCACCATGTGCTCACCAGCTCACCCCAAACAACTCTCAGTTCAGTAAGTTCCACTCATGGTAAGGGCCCTGGACAGCTGTAGAATCTTCTAGATCAGATGTTTCTGATAGGTCTCCCACTACCTCAGCAGCTATTACGCATAGTAGCTGCCCTCTTCCTATTGTGCCTTGCCCCCTTCCCTGTGTGATGTCACACTAAGATGGTTGCTCCCACCAAAGAACAAGCCCTTCTTCCCAGCATGCCCCTGTTCCCACCTAGAAAATAATCTAATACTTGCTCACCTCCTACCAACTAGTGACATCACTGGCTCCTCCATTCCCTAGTCACTACCTCACTCAACCCTGCCTCAGCCCCTACAAACCCCACCCTAGTCTCTATAAAAGACTCTCCCTGCCCCAGTCATATTGTCTTTGTCTATCCTTTATTCAGAGACAGCCCAGCAGATCCATTCCCCTAATAAAGGCTTGTTGTGGCCTGGTCTGGTCTTGGTTTTCAGCCTTTTTACCTGACATAGCTGGTGCCATGACTCGGATGGTAGATGGTCCATTAAGGGACGATCCCCCATTGGATGGGGCTGATTGGCCTTTTGGCCATCTCCACCAGACCATATCTGCCAAGCTAGGACCCTCTCAGCTTTCTACCTTTGCCATTGCTCATGCTACACATCCACACTGGTCACCAGCCTCTGGGTGAGTAGGCAGTTCAGCCTCCCTGTCTTTGGGTTCTCTGTCTGGTTCTCTTTCTGGTTCTCACTCTCTCCCTCTGGGGACTTCTCAGAAATCCAAGCTCTTGGTCAGAGAATCCCCCTCAGCTGCTGGGCCCAGGACCGTGCCTCTGGGGGATGCTCCATTGGCCTGGCTCCTCTCGTTCTCTCCCTCCAGGAGACTCACTTGAAGATTGTCAAAGGGGATGAGGACATTTCTCTCTTTTGTCCTTCACCCAGGGAGCTGCCTCCTCCTCACCCATTCTAACATGGGAGCCCAACAATCCAAACCACCCCCCTCAACACCTCTGGACTGCCTCCTGGCACAACAAACCCCTTGGATTGTTGGGACCAGACTTTAAACCAAAAGGACTTGTTTTCTATTGTAATCAGGTTTGGCCTCAGTATAAATTAGAAAATGGGTTTCAATGGCCCAAAAATGGCATTTTTGATTCTAATATACTGCATGATTTACAAAACTTCTGTCAGCACAATGTCAAATGGTCAGAAATCCCCTATGTACAAGCTTTTCTCTACCTGCACTTTCAACCCTCCCTCTCTCAAACTTGTTCTCCTTCTCAAGTACTCCTAGCCTGAGCTTTGCTGTCCACCCTTCCCGATTCCACTCTTTCTGATTTGACACGTTCAATCCAGCTGATCACTCACCACTCACACCTCTCCCACCTTATAATCCTCTAAAGCTTTCTTCTGCCTCGTCCCATGCTTCATCACCCCCGCCATCTTGTGACCGTTCTCTGTCATCTTGTACCTCTTTGTCTCCTTCCACCTCACCCCATGGCCTTTCTCCTCTGCCATCTTGTGACCCTCCTTTACCTCCTCCTCCCCCATCCACACCATCTCACATCTCCCCACCCCACACCTGTTCTTGCTATCCCACCCTTCCATCATCAGCCCTGGCCATACAGAGGCCCCTCCGAGAAGTCGCTGGGACCAAGGGCATTGTTAGAGTACATGTTCCCTTCTCTTTCTTTGAACTTTCTCAATTTGAAAAATGCCTAGGCTCCTTTTTCTCTGATCCTGATGTTTATATCAAAGAGTTTCGCTACCTTACTCAGTCTTATGATATGACCTGGTGAGATATTTATACAATTCTTTCAACTGCTTTCTCCTCAGAGGAAAGCCAGAGGGTCTGGAGGGCAGCCCAGGCAGCAGCAGATGATTTTCATGCCACAGATCCAACTAAACTAGTGGGTACCCAGGCAGTGCCAGATATTCAACCTGATTGGACTTACCAAGATGGAGACCCAGGCAGAAATCTCCGAGACTATATGATTGTTTTTCTCAGAGAAGGCTTAAAGAAAATTTCACAAAAGACAGTTAATTTTGATAAAATTAGGGAAACAACTCAGGGAGCCTAAGAAAATCCAGCACAGTTTCTTTCTACGTTGGCTGATGCTCTTCAAAAATATACCAAAATTGATCCCACATCTCAGGCAGGCATGATTGTTATTAACACCCATTTTATTTCAGAGTCTTCCCCTGACATCAGGAAAAAACTAAAAAGGGTCGAGGAGAGCCCCCAGGCTACACAAACTGAGCTCCTCAATGTTGCTTTTAAGGTGTTCAATCACCATGAGGAAAAAGCAAAACAACAAAAGGTGGCCAATTACCAGATGCTGGCAGCAGCCCTACAGGTAAAACCACTGTCCTGCAAAAGGACATTTACTCATGATGGGCCTCCTGGGGCCTGTTTTAAGTGTAATCAGACTGGACACTGGGCTAGAGAATGTCCCAATCCCAAGCCACCGCCTGGCCCTTGTCCCGACTGCAAGCAGACAGGTCATTGGAGGGGTCACTGTCCCTTTTGCCAAAGAGGTAAGAGGCCATCCCCTTCTCAAACCCAGTCAGCTGGTGCAGAGACATCTCTGTCAGAGCTCATCAGCCTGTCAAGGGAGGATTGACAGTGCCTAGGGTCATCACTCTCAATGAGCCCAGGGTAACTGTCAGTGTCTCAGGTAGGCCTATTTTGTTTTTACTTTACACAGGGGCTACCTACTCAGCCTTACCATAATACTCAGGCCCTACCTGTCCCTCCACAGTAACTATCATGAGAGTTCAGGGACTACCCTCAAGCCCACTAAGTACACCTCCCTTAGCTTGTTCTCTGCTAGGTAGTACATTTTCACATAGTTTCTTGGTTATTCCTAGCTGCCCTACCCCCATCTTAGGGAGAGGTATTTTAACTAAATTCAGGGCTTCATTCACCCTTCACTCAGCCAGTTCAGATCCTACTGGCATTCTGCTGCTCCTGGCTGCCCCCCTGACTGACTCAACCCCCCAATCTAACTTCACCCTCTTCTAGGGAGCTTTATATTAACCCCTCAGTCTGAGACACTTCCACCCCTTCTGTGGCTAAACATCACCCTCCCATTCAGATCTCTCTTAAAGATATCACTCAATTTCCAAATGTTCCCCAATACCCTTTAGCCTTAAAACATTTAAAAGGATTAAAGTCTGTAATTACCAATCTACTCAACAAGGGACTTCTCAAACCAACTCACTCCCCCTACAACACTCCTATCCTTCCAGTTTTAAAAACAAATGGTTCCTACAGATTAGTACAAGACTTAAGGGCCATTAATTCTGCTGTACTTCCCTTATACCCTGTTGTTCCCAATCCCTACACTTTATTGTCCCATATCCCCTCCTCTGCATGTTATTTCACGGTTCTAGACCTCAAAGATGCCTTTTTCACCATCCCCCTACACCCCAACTCACAAAATCCTTTTGCTTTCATGTGGACTGACCCTGATACAGGACACTCTCAACAACTTACTTGGACAGTTCTTCCACAGGGTTTCCAGGATAGTCCACACCTCTTTGGACAGGCCTTGGCTACTGACCTCTTAAAATTAAACCTGTCTCCCTCTAAGCTACTGCAATATGTAGATGATTTGCTTTTGTGCAGCTCCACCTTCACACTCTCCCAACAACACATGGCCACATTACTTAATTTCTTATATGAAAAAGGATACCCTGGAGTCTCCAGGGGCAAGGCTCAACTCTCCCAACTCACAGTACAAAACCTTGAGGTTAACATCTCATATCAACAACAAGAGATCACCTTGGACCATAAACAACTTATTTGGGACCTCCCAATCCCTTCCTCCAAAGCCAAGATCCTGTCTTTCCTGGGGCTCACAGGCTTTATCCACTTATGGATAGCAAATTTCAATCTACTTGCTAAACCCCTGTAAGATGCTTTCAAGGGAGACCCTAATGAACCTATAAATAACACTTCTATCAAGAGACCATTTCTCAAGCTTCAGGCCGCTATCCTGTCTGCCCCAGCACTGGCTCTCCCAGATCTCCAAAAACTATTCATTCTTTATGTCACCAAATGAACAGGATTGGCTTTGGGATTCCTGGGACAAAACAGGATCACATTTTTTTCCAGTCACCTACCTGTCTAAACAGCTTGATTACACTGTCCGAGGCTAGCGTACATGTTTATGCACTCTGGAGGCCCCTTCTGTCTTAGCCCAGGAAAGTTCCAAACTTACCTTTGGCCAACCAATGACAGTAAAGTCACCCCATCGCTTACAGAACTTACTCATTATAGCCTCTCACACCTGTCTCCCTCTAGGCTATAGCTCTTCCATACCATTTTTATAGAAAACCCATCTTTCTCTCTTCAGTCCTGACCCTCCCTTAACCCAGCCACTCTTCTTCCTAAGGGCATTCAGACACTCTCCCACTCGTGCACTGAAACAATCGAAAACCTTCTTCCCTCCCTCCCTAATGTCTCCTCAGAGGCCTTCTCAGATCCAGAATTCACATGGTTTATTGATGGCAGTTCAATTCCCATCCATGTGCCTGGCCAGGAGGGGGCAGGATATGCAATAGCTTCTTTCACATAGACCATTGAGGCTAACACACTCCCACACAACACTACCTCTCAACAAGCAGAATTAATTGCTCTCACCGGAGCTCTTACCTTAGCTCACAACAGGTGAGGCAATATTTATACTGATTCCATATATGCATACCATATCCTACACTCTCATAATTCCACATGGAGAGAAAGAGGCTTTATGACCACAAAAGGGATGCCCATTGTCAACGGATGTCTGATACATGCCCTTCTCCAAGCGGCCACCCTCCCAACACAAGTGGGGGTCATTCAGTTTAAAGAACATCAATCCTCATCCTCTCCTATAGCTCAGGGAAACAATAGAGCAGATCAAACTGCCTGCAACATGGCACAACAATGTCTTCCCCAAAGCCAAAATCAGATGTTAATCATTTCATCCTTAAAACCTAACTATTTTCCTCAGGAAAAGGCCAAATACATAGAAAAGGGTGCTATACTAAGGAATGATTGGTTTTTGTATAGGGAATGCCATGTCGTACCCAATGACCAAATAATTCCTCTCCTCACTGACACATAACTCACTCCACATAGGAACCCAACCCCTCCTGCACTTTCTCAGGCCTTTTCTACACCACCTGTCCTTAACAACACACACACAGACAATAACACAGACCTGTCCCATTTGCTCACCCACCAGTCCCCAAGGTGGCTTTCAAACACACACAAAAACTGACCAGTCCAGGGAAAAACTACCAGGGGAAGATTGGTAAATTGATTTCATACATATACCACCTGTGAAAAAGGTTAAATATTTCCTGACCTTGGTAGATACTTTCACAGGGTGGATAGAGGCCTTTCCCTGCAGGTCGGAAGGAGCGGCTGCTGTAGTTCATGTGCTCCTAACAGAAATCGTTCCTCCATTTGGCCTCCTGCATTCCAGTCAATCGGACAATGGACCTGCTTTCATCTCTCAGACCACCCGACAGGCAACAGAGACACTCAACATACAGTGGAAACTCCATATCGTCCATCGACCTCAATCATCAGGCAAGGTAGAATGAGCCAAAGGGTTAATTAAAACTCAACTAACTAAACTCTCAATAGAGCTCAAACAAAATTGGATTACCCTCCTCCCTTTAGCTCTCATGCGGCTTTGCTCAACACCCGAAAACCATTAAGTTTAACTCCCTTTGAGTTGATGTATGGATGGCCTCTCCTGTTTTCTAACTTACCAGACCCATCACCAGCACTTGCTGATTATATCCCAACACTTAATTATGCTCATCATCTCCTTCAAAACCTGGCTAATCAAACTCTCCCCTTGCTGGACTCATCAGGCATTCTACATCCTCCTCGCCTTTCTCCAGGTGACCTGGTATATCTCAAGACCCTGTCCCCAAGACCCCTCCAACCACCTTGGGAGGGACCTTTCACTGTTTCATTAATAACTCCTACTGCAGTAAAACTCCAGGAAAGGGTCCCCTGATTCCATCTTTCCAGAATAAAAAAAGGCTCCTCCAGATTTCCAGATGAAACAGCCTGAACGGCGACCTAACACTGCCAGATACTCCTCCATTCTCACCGGACCTACTAGACTCAGATTATTTCATACTCTCTCTCAGATTCCCGAGGAAGGTTAATGTCTGTCTGTCTGTCTGCCCCTCCCATTGACATTTCTAACCCTATCTTCTCAAAATCCAATTGACCTTCCTAGGTAATTCAGATGTACATCCTCTTACAGCAGCAGTTTCAGGCCTCCCTCGAGTGTGCTCTGGAAAACATCGCTTGTTGCTGCCCACAGGATGACATCCCTGAGACAATCCTCCAGTGGGTAACAGACCTCTGGTTGCAGGGAGCACTAGCTGATTTTTCATGTTTTGAAACAGAGCTCTTTTCTTTTCTCCTTGTTTGATGTTTGTACACACCCCCTTGTTTGCCTCAAGACATTCCCCTTTGTTAAGGGCCTCATGGGATATTGCGATTCCATATACACAGGGTCACCTACAGATATCCTCAGCCTTCTCTTATTAATTCTTTTTGGCCTACTTTTTGGAATTGTGCTTGCCACCACTGCAAAGATTGGGGCTAGACCTGGATCTGATGAGGCCCATGGCAAGTGGGGACCTCTCCCTTTTGTCATACTGACTGGTCCTCTGCCATGATGAGCTCTGTGACTGTCTGGTTGGTGAATGCCCTCATTTGTTCCTGCAAAAAATTTTGAAAACAATGAACCAGGCATGGTCCAAAGCAGAGAATTAAACAGATAATACTAAGAGGCCCTGCAAATGGTAATAGCCAGGGAAGCCACGAGCCCTGTGAAGCAAACGTGTCCCACCACTGATTAGTATCTTGGGGACTAAATTAGGCCCACTGCATCCTTCATCTTTCTCTCATTTGGTGTGTAATTTCTTTTACCACTCCAGATTTGTTGGCATAGTAACTGTATTCTTCCTTTAGGAAGGCGCACGTCCCTCCCGTTCTGCAGTGAGAATATCAGTGGCCATCTATTCTGGAGAGTCACTTCTGCCAGGGAGTCTATCTGTTGTTATAAAGTATTGATGGCCTCTTGTGTGGCATCAAGCTCTGAATGGATTTGACATCCCACATCTATAAATTGTTTTTGTCCTAACCCAAGTGCAGTGGCACTTGCAGCTACACTTCCAGCAATGGCTATTCCTGCCAGTATGGGTAGAAGAATTATGGGATCTCTTTTATACCATGTGGGTGCAGGAGGGGGCAGTCCTTTTTCCCCAGAATATACTTCAATATCTGGAATTAGGAAAGCTATGGCACACAGTCCCATGGATATTTTTATAAATGTGAGATAAATCCCATCATGGCATATTATAAAAGTTCCCGGTGGAGGCACTAATGAGCTGCTGGTGACATTTTGAATCTCTGTACAGGAGGCGATTACATCCACTGTGTGGCCTGTTCCCCTCAGGCATGAGGCATTACCCCAGACTTTGACTGACTGATTTTCCAGGAGAATCAGTCTGATTTAACTGTTGATTTGGCACTATTAATCCAAGAGCCCTGTAATAGAACCTTGTAAGTAGCACACACAACCAACAGTCATGTCCCAGTTGTGGGTCGACCATCTGAAGGATGTTGTGAGAGGAATTTAGAATTTGTATTAGATCTGAATTTAGAGAGATATCTTGTCTGGGCAGAGTCCTTGAGTTATTATATGTTGGCTCTGGTGTTTGAGGGGCTACGGGAATTATCTGAGGTTTAGGTCGAGGTACTCTTATCTGTGGAGGGAGTTGCCAGACCTTTTTATGGTAAAGAGTTGTCCTGGAGCTCTCTGCCAGACACTGCTTGGTTTGATCTGAATGCCCCCATGGTGCCCTGCAGTTCAAGTGGGGTCTTGGGGGCCCCTAATTGTATAAGCCAATGGATTGCAGGATCCTTGTGAACAACTTGGTGATGTAGGAAGAGCAACCAGGAAGGACTTATTGTCTCCCTGATATTCACTGATACATCTCCAGTTCTCTCTGCAAAAATATCCTGCAGGACTATTGCATCCCTCCTTCCTGTTAGGGGTACATCTACAATTTGATCCTGGGCATGGATAGCACCCAGGAAATGTCTGACAACAACCCCTAATTCATTGTTTCCAGTCTGCACACAAATACTTTTTTTGTTTTTGAGAGCTACGTCCTGTGTTTAGGTCTGAGCATCCAGTCGACCACCAATGTCCCTTTACCTCTTTAGAGCATGCATCAAAATAAATTGAGACATGAGATTTAGAAGGATCCAAGCAAGTCTGGTTAATGATGATAGGGGGATTACTTTCATACAGCTGTACCTGAAATGTCCAGTGTCCCTGTAGGTTTGGTTCAGCTGTAGGTTTAATTGGAAGTATAATCGTAAGCCACCAATATGAGAAGTGTCTATGGAGAAGCATCCTTGGCAAATTACTGTAGACAACCAATAATACCAATGAGGGTAATGATGAAGTAATATGTTGTTACCAGAAGACACTTATCTATACTTCTGTAATTTGTTGTGGCCTGGTCTGGTCTTGGTTTTCAGCTTTTTTACCTGACAGTTTCTTATATCTTTTCTGTGTGTAAATATGTAGACATTTACCACTGTATTATAATTGCCATATGGTATTATAATTATATATGGTATTCAATATAGTAACATACTGTTGAGGTATGTCACTTAGAAACAATAAGCTACATCATATAGTTTAAACATATAGTAGACACTCTAAAATGTTCACACAATGACAGAACCACCTAGCAATGCAGTTATGAGAAGGTCACACGACTGGAAGTAATACATAATGTGTGTGTGTGTGTTTGTGTGTGTGTGTGTAAAGACTCAGTGTAATAAGTTCCAAGGATAGTAAAGTAAATTTGAAAGAATTATGATTCACCCCAGTGAGATGGTAGAAAATAATGACACTAAGATCACCTAAATGAAAAAAGTGGGTGGTTTTCAAAGGCATGGCAAACAAAACCACAAAGATCAAATTGGTGGGAAATGAATTCCAAATGGTAACCAAATAGACTGTTTAGTAGAGCTTAGGAAAAAGAAGGTATATAATGCATATATATATAGAAGTTAATTTCAAAATTAATAAAGCATTTTTGATAGTGGCTTGGAGAAAGAAAGATTTCCCTGTGGAGTGTGTAGAGAAAGAAAGAAAATCCATTGGATGTGGCACTGGGAATTCCAAGATGACCTTCTAGAGAGCAGTGTTAGTGACTCATTGAAGAGTAAAACAGACTGCAGTAGGAGGAAGATGAAGAAGAGGTGAAAAAGTGGAGAAACCAGCATGGTACCTGGGAAATGAGAGAAGAATCTGTAAGAGAAGCTGGAGGGGAAATGAACCAAGGGAGTGTTTTCTTTTTCTTTTTAAAACCTAGATGTCATTTCAATGAAAGTAGTTTTTGCAATTTTTTTTCTGATATGATGAAAATTATAAAGAATCTTTTCTTCTTGGCCTTTTCCCCCTCTGATCTCAAAGTTATAAGGGGATCAGAAAAGAATGTCCATCAGGCACAGGCCTTGGGTCTTGCGCCACTTAAGTGAGTACCAGAGTAAAAGTTGAGGTCATTAAATAAGAACCCAGTGTGTCACTTTCATCTATTCTGGAACACCACCTAGTCAAGTGAGCTCTCGTAATGCTGGGAGCTGATCAAGTCAGAAGAACAATTCCTCTTTCAATGGAAGTGAGGGTGAAGGGGGACACAAGAGGTTGTTATGCACAAAATTGTGCCTCCAAAAACTTACAAAAACTAAAGCTCTATCCCCTAGTATCTCAGAATGTACCTGTTACCCAGAAACAGGTAATTACAATACAATGAGGTCTTTAGGGTGGGGTTGAAGTGTGAGTCTTTACATGACACCAACCAACACACAAAAGAGAACATTGGAGACACAGGAAAGATCCCCATCTGGAAGACAGGAGGAGACCTCAGAAGCAATCAGTCTTCTTGACACCTTCATCTCAGTTTTCTAAACTTCACTTAAAAAACAATAAATTTCTGTTGTTCAATGCACTCAGTCTGTGATACTTTGTTAGGGCCCCACAGAAAACTGATACATAGGCACTAGAAAGATTGAACTCTTGAACACCCTTCCTGCCTAGATTCTCAAATATTTCAATTTATTTATTTTAATTTAAAATATCATAGGAATTTGCAACCAAGCCTTTGATCAAACCAGAGATCAAGACCAGAGATTCAGATAATAGAGAGCTTGACCTTAAAAATTCCAGAAAAGAATCAGTACAAAGCCACACTCTCCATCATACTGAAAAGTTAGTCCTTGCTCTTTATCAGCCTTGAATTATGTTCCAACTTGTGCAATTCAGTGCACCAGGAAAGTTGTTATACCCAGGTGCTAATGTAGCCAAGTTATAAAAATACCAATAATTATTGAATATTCAATTTCAAGAATATGAACCCCATTTCATTATTATGGAGACAAAAGAAAAAAATTGATATCCCAAAGATATTTACATCTACATAGTGAAAATCATCCCATTTCTGGTCACACAGAAATATATAATGTAGTGTAAGTAAAAGTGACTAGAAAAAAGAAATTCAAAGCTGAAAAGGTAAGATATTTCAATTTGATAAATTAAAGTTTAAAAATATAAACTTCCTTTCATATGAGCAAACCTTGCAAGATTTCTTATTTTTTTCAGATGGCTTTGAAAATACTTTTCAATAAATGAAAACATCAGTTTTTTGATTCATAGCAAAATGTCCTAGGCTTTAGAATTAAGTCTACGTGTTTGACTCTTTAATGTATTAATGGCATAACATTTTTGTGAATTATTTTAGTTCTCTGGATCCTGCTGTTTTAATAGGCAAAACATGATAAAGTAAATCATCTATGATGTTACAAAGATCAAATAAGTTAAATTGTGAACATCTTTGTGAACCCTAAGGTATGTCATTTTGGGATGATATTCTTATTGTTGTTATCATAATTACCCTTTAGTAAGTAAAAATCAAAAAAGGCCCCAAGGATTTTCTTTCTTTCTGAAATTGGTAGATAAAGCCTCTGCTTCCCATGCAGAATTTACCAAGATCTCACATCACAATAGTCATCAATCTTTGCCATGTTATGTCCTAATCATGGTTTGCAACAAAAATGTCATGAAATCAAAATTTCTCCAGTCATAATATCCTAAACTGTGCATGTTTTACTCCCCAGTGTATTTTTTTTACAGTAATGGGATGCAATAGCCATTAAACCTTGATATAGCTAGAATTGCACTGCAAGAAGAAGATGCTTGTAATACCCATTCCTCTGAGGCCAACTCAAGGGAGCCCTGAAGCTCAGCCTCACTCTCAAGGTTTTGCCCAATTAAACATCTTAACAGCCAATAGACCGCAAAATGTACACTGTTAGTGAAAAGAAATTCACTCTGAACTTAATTAGCTTTAAACCCAGAAATGTGTGCCTAAGGTGGGAGATTGGGTTTAAGGTAGAAGATTTGAAAGTTGAAGTTGCAAATATCACAAATAAAAATTTGAAGTCTCTGGTCCTTTTGAGTGTCAAGAGACTACGTAGGGTATACCACTTTCTCATGAAGAGAATGATCTTGGTTTTCTGTCCTGTAATATTTATGCTGCTATATAAAGGCTATGTGTACTTGACATTTCCAGGGCCAATTTTTGCAAATGCTCTTAATCCAGCATCCAAATTTTCAAATGAAAATTATTTGGGAAAATAATCCTGGTAATTAGATGAAAGTAAAGTGTTTGAGGGTATAATTTGATGTACATAATTTTGGAGACCATGGCAGAAGAAGGTTGAGTAGCACCCCTCAAAAAAAAAAAAAACCCTTAAAAAGATAAAAGTTTACTCATATCCACAAAGTTTTTACCTGAAAAGTAAAAGGATGAAATATAAAAATAATTCATGATACACATCAGTTGATTTAAAGGCTTCATTTACATTGCGTTATTTTCAGTTAGCTTCATAAGTGAAGCTGAATGGTATATTATTTTCCTTTTCTTTCTTTGAGATTTGGAGTTCCTTATCTAATCTTTCCCAAAAGACAATATAACAAAGCATCACAAGCTAGCATAGAAATCTACAGGGCTCAAATTAGTAAGAGAGAATGCGGCCCTTCTGCCAGGTGATTAAATGAAGAGGTCAGAGGCACCCTTTTTCCACAATGTTACTAGCCATGGTACTATCCAAATTTTTCAGTGCAACCATTTGAACATCAGCTTCATACAGTCACTAGGCTTCACTCTAAATTCTAGTAATCAAATCAAATCAAAATGGAATTTTTCAATATGCATTTAACATACTTGTGATTTTCCTTTATTTGTGTTTAAAAAAAAATCTTTTGTAACACTGGATGAGTGGCCTGCCTAAAGTAAAAGTACCTGATTGATTGACAGATTATTTTACAACTAGTACTTATTATTCCTTTCTATTAAAACCTGAGTGGCTTTTAAGGTAAAAACAATAAGGTGAAAAAAGGTTTTTGATTCACTTATTTCAGGTAGAAAATTGGAGAGAATGAAGTTCTAAAGTCAGTGATTTTGACAGTATGTTCATTTCTTGCATCATATATTCATTGACAGTCATAAATTGTAAAAAGTGGGCTACAATGCAAGGGGAAAAGGCAAAGACATATTGAAGAGTTTAAAAATAAAATGCAGTAGGTAATAATTGATCTTTTCTTCATTCTCATGTATTTAAATATAAAACCAAAGTAAATGGTGTGTGGGGATTTTGACTCCATTACATATTTTATCAAGCTGTGCAAATTAGTTTGTATGTAGAAGCCAGGGCAGCTACTTCCTTTACAGACTTTATAATTTTTCCCTTTAAGAATAGTTGTTTGTTTTTTGAAATTTAAAAAATTAGATTTTTTTCACAATTGTGTTGATTTATATGTAATAAATATAAATCCATAAATAGTTTTATAGATTATTTCCTCTTCAATATTCCCATGGTGCTCTTTGGGGGAAAAGAGCAGAGTTTTTATTTTGTTGTTCAAGAAAATAGTATAATCTACCAACTTCATTCTTTTCTTTTTCTTTTTTTCTTTCTTTCTTTCTTTTTTTTTGAGACAGGGTTTCGCTATGTGGTTCAGGCTGGCCGTGCACTCATTATGTATTCCAGGCTGGACTCGAACTCAAGGCAGTCCTGCTGCCTCAGACTCTCGAGTGCTGGGGTTACAGGTATGCACCACTACTCTGGGCTCCATTCCTTTCTTGCTGTGTTAACTTCAAACAAGAGTGTCCACATATTAACTGCATAATATTATGTATTTTCCCTCAGTGCCAGGGATTGAACACAGGGCCTTTGTATTAAGCTACATCCTCAGTCCTTTTTTATTTTTTATTTTGAGACAGGGTGTCTAAGTCATTAAATTGTCTACACTGGGCTCGAACTTATAACTCGCTTGCCTCAGCCTCCTAGAGTGCTGGGATTACTGGCGTGTGCTACCATGCTTGGCTCTGTATTGCTTTTAATGAAAATAAACAAGGCAATAATTTATTGATTTGCCGCTATATAGGCTCTGGCTAAACACACTTTTTAAAATTCAATAATTTGAAAAAAGATTTTAATTACCTAGTGTGGATACCAACTTAGTCTCTTTGGATTGCAATAACAAAATGTCACAAACTTGGTGGTTTATAAGTATAGAAATTTATTCTCACAGTTGTGGAGCTCAGGAAAAGTTCATGACGAAGCTGCAGCATATTTGGTGTCTGTTGAGGACCAATTTCTTAGATGAGGTCCTTGTGACTTCACAAGGTAGGCAAAATATCTCTAGGGATTCTTTTGTAAAAGGTACTAATCACTTCCAAAGACTCTGCCTCCTAATATCATCTTGCTGGGCACTAGGTTTCAACATAGGAATTCCAGAAGGACATGAGCCTTCAGATCATAATAGTAAGCTAGAACTAAACAATAAGATATAAGCCAGGCCATTATTTTATGATGTGTTAGGTATTTAAGTACATCCATCTGAAGATTAGCAATAGATAGTACATAAGAAATTTTAAAATCTTATTATTACCCTTTTTAAATTTTTTAAAATTACTCTGCTATTTTCAGACCATTTTTATTTCTTGGCCATGTGTCACTAAATGACTAATAATTACTCTAAGACAGTTACTCCAGGTGAAATGTCCTGTTTTCTTTCTAAGTACTTTATGTGGATGATGTTTTTATAATGTGGTGATATCTAAAGAAAAATTTAATACATGTGTTGCTCATTATGCTTCAGTTCTATAACTAGATTTTAAGAAGTTTCTTGGGGCAAATTGCACAGTGAGTCACAATAAGTTGGGTCTAAATTTCATATCACTGCAATGTATCAAGCTGTCCATGTCCATGAGATGATATCCATGACCAAACTGAGCCAATAGGAAAGAATAGGAAGTCAGTGAGTACAGGGGAGTACTATTTGATTTTCAGAGTGGTTCAGACAGTTACTTTTAAGCAGAGGCTGAGTGTCTTAAAATGCTTTTTGGGGAAATTATGATTAACTGTAACCTGGGGAGACTGATTTAGAGCTCCAGATTTATTTATTTTTTTCTCCATTAAGTTTATTGGTACATTTTAGGTTTAAAAAAATACAGTTACATTCATCATTGGGATCTTGTACCATTATATGAGTATCTTTGTTCTTATTTTTTTCCCCTTTACTTGCCCTCCCTTCACCCCCTCCACCCTTCCCTCTTTGCAAAGACTTTGTTTCCATTTTCTTTCTTTTCTCATATTTTTTCTTTTCCATTTTTTCCTTTCCCCTAAACCTCCCACTTCCCCTGCTCCTTTACACCTTTTCTGCCTTACACAATATCAATTATACATTTTTCAAATTACAATATCAAGACCTAGGAGACATTACCACAGATTTTATAGAATTCAAAAGGATGTAGAAAGCATATTACAAACATCTTTTTTGAAATAAATTTGACAACTTCTAAGAAGTACCTTGGAAGACAAATTAATGAAACTGACTCTGAAATATAAAATTTGAATAGCACCTATTAAAGAAAGTATATTCCTAGCTTGAAAACCTACCTATATGACAACAGCAGGCTCATAAACATTTTAACTGATAAATTATATCAAACAATTAAAGCAGAAAAAAGAAGGAACACTTCTCCCCTCATTTTAGGAACTCAACATTGTGCTAATCCTAAAATTGGATAAAGATAATAGAAGAAAAAAGTATGAACATAGATAGAAATTTGTTTAACAAAACAAACTATTAGAAGTCAGATATGGCAGTATGTAGAAAGTGGTTTGGTTATAGGGATGGCAGTGTTGGTTCAGCATCTGAAGATCCACCCCAAAGTAATCATTTTAACAGAGGAAAGGACAAAGCCATATGATCCTGCCACTAGTTGGAGAAAAAGTATTGGACTAAATTCTACAGCTGTTCATGGTTAAAGCTATCAGGAGAATAGAAGTAGAACAGAGCCTTCTCAACAGATTAAAGACATGTACTCCATACTTCCAGTGAGAATGCCTTATATGAATGGAGAAGATACAATGCTTTCTCCTTAAGGTGGGGAACAAGGGCAGATATGCTTACTCTTTATCTGTCCATTAAACTTTGAAACCTAGTCCCAACCAAAATAGTCTGGCAATAAAATGACACAATTAGGATAGGATTGGCAAGGTTGAAGCAAAATATTTATATGTAGATGAAATGATCATCTCCAGAGAAAATACTAAGAAATCTCTAGGAGCCCCTAGAACTTGTATTTGAATTTAGCAGGATTAGAAAACACAAGGTATATATAAAAATTCAGGTCTGTGTATACTTGCTATAAATGAAGAATTGAATACTGAAATTTAAAAGTTATGTAGGAGTACAAAGGACCTAGAAAAGTTAAAAAAAACAAAAACAAAAAACAAAAAACCTGCAAAAAATCAAAAACACTCTTGGAAGACATTTAGTACCCAATTTTAAGACTTCTTCTAAAGCTACAGTAATCAAGGCAGTGTTGGTGTAAGAAAAGACATATATATCATTGGAATAAAACAGAGAATCTAGAAATAGAACCACACATACATGTTCCACTGAGTTTTGAAAGATTATTTAACATTAGCATTTGATAGAATATAAACTCAGTTCAAGCACCGAGGAAGAAATAGTGTTTTCAGCAAACAGCTCTAGAACACCTGGTATCGGTATATAAAAAATTAACCTCAACCCTTTATTACCATACATGAACATAACTTAAAGGGATCTATGAACCTAAATAAGAAAGCCTAAAAATATAAAACTTTAAGAAGAAATTATAAGAGAAAATGTTTATGAATTCAGGGTAGGCAAGAACTACCTAGGATACAAAAGAAATGATGTATAAAAGAAAAAAATTGATAAAGGAGATTCCATCATAATTTAGAACTTTAAAGGACATCATTAAACTGAAAAGTGGTACTTAAACAGACCATATTTACAATACATCTAATCTATGACCAGAATATATAAAGAACTCTTAGAGCTCATCAGTAGACAACCCAATTAAAATGTAGACATAAGAAGAGGATAAATAGCCAGTACAGCACAAGGAAAGGTGTGCAACTCTAGAATCAGAAAAATACTAATCAGCACAATAACAAGATTGAATTACACGCTCATTAGGGAGATGAAGTTAAAAGTTTTAAAAGCCTTGTCATGACTTTTTCTTTTTGTTGGATTCTCCCCCTTTGCGTTTAATTTGTCATGCCCAGTGGATTCATTCTTCTGGGTTTCCTGGGGTTGTGATCCCCATTGTCTTTTCCTAGGGTATTGTCTAAAATTTTTTGGAGTGCTGGTTTGGTATTCATGAAGTTCCTGAGGTGCTCTTTATCATGAAAGTATCTTATTTCTCCATCAATTTTGAAAGATAGTTTTGCAGGGTATATCAATCTGGGTTGGAGGCTGTTTTCTTTTAGGGCTTGAAATACATCACTCCAAGCTCTTCTTGCCTTGAGGGTTTGCATTGAGAAGTCTGCTGTGATTCTGATGGGCTTTCCTTTGTATGTGATTTGTTTCTTTTCTCTCACTACTTGTAGAATTTTGTTCTTTTGTTGGATTTCTGGAATCCTAACTATTATATGCCTATGTGTAGATTTTTTTTGATTAAGGCTAGCTGGAGTCCTATATGCCTCACTTACCTGTATGTCAAGTTCTTTTCCCCTGCTAGAGAAGTTTTCTGCCATCATTTCTGTGAACAGGTTTTTTATGTCATCTGCACTCTCTCCTCTTTCTTCATTGACTCTAATCAGTCTTATGTTATTCTTCTTTGCATCGTCTAGCAGCTGCTGAATTGATTTCTCATGTTCCTTTACAATTTTAAAGCAATTTTTCTTTTCCTGGTCACTAATTGCAATCTTTTCTTCTATATCTGAAATTCTATCCTCACATTGGTTCATTCTGCTGTGCAGACTTTTGATGGAGTTTTTAATCTCCTGGAAATCTCTTTGCATCTGTTTTATGGATTCCATTTGTTTCTTATGTTGGGATTCCATCATGTTCCTCAGATCCTCTATTTTTTTATCTTCCTCTCTAGATTTATTAATCATGTCTTGCACCATGAGCACAATCTTTGCTGTTATCTGAGTAATCATTTCTGATTTCATTTTTCCCAGATCCTCTTTTGTTGGAAGTTCAGAGAGTCCAGGTGGTTGAGTATCAGATTGTTCCATCTCATTTCCCTTTGGGGTTGCTGTGGGTGATCCAGAAGTCTGTTTTTGAGGCTTGTTTATGTGTCTTCTCATTTCCACGGCAGGGGGGTGCTTCTGGCACCCACGCAGCTCACCTTCTCTGCCCTAGGAGCTCTAGGTGGTGGCAGGGAATCTTCCTTCTGGGTGCTGGGACCAGCTTAGCCTCTCTGCCCTAGGAGCTTGGGATGGCAGCAGGGGAGCTTCCTTCCAGGTGCTGGAACAGGCTCAGCTTCTCTGTTGAGTTCCAGGTTTAAATGATACTGCTGAGTTCTTGAAATTGAGTGAGAATATTTGCTGGAAGCTTGGCCACTCTTCTTTTGTCAACTGAGGAAGAATGTCAGGCATTCACCCCTTCTGGGTCCCAGACACCTTGCAACATGCTTTCTTTGCTCTAACCACATTCCAATATTTTAATGCTTTCTGCTCTTCTGTGATTTTGGTTCTAAAGCATCATGGCTGTTTATATTGCTGTTTATCTTTTCTTTATCAATAGCTGTGCACATACCTTATTTTGGGTTCTATAATGGTCATTTCATTGTGTGTTTTTAATTTGGCTTGAAAAAAATCACCTAATAAAATTTGTTAGGGTTGCTCTACATTCTGTTGTTATGGGAATTTTTTCAACAATTTTGTACACTGTTTCCAAGGTGGTATTTTAGAAGGCTTATTTCCATTTTTTTAGATTTTTTAATATCCAGGAATAAATTAGTAAAAATTAAGTAATACGTGGAGATAAGAAATAAAGCAATCTGAACATCATTCATTGGTAGTGCTACAAACACTTTGTAAAATCATACAACAGCCTTCATAAAGTGCCCAGTGCTTTTTCAGTGAAGTTAATCATATGCCTAGTCTATGCTATGGCAACTTTATTTGGGCATATATCCTAAAGGAATGGGTGTTTATGTACACACACATACAAAATACACAAGAAATTTTATAGAAACTTTACTCACCATAGGCAAAACACTGAAATAACAAAAATAATAAGAGACTAAATATCAGCAAATGGAATTATTAATAAACCAATAGTATAATTATATCTCAAATTAATTATATTTACTAAAATAAACCAGACATAAATGCATATCTAATATATATTTCCATTTGTATGAAGTTCAAAAAATTTACCTAAACTAGTCAGTGATGACAGAAGTCATGATGAATCCTGCTTTGGAAGGGGGACTATTATCTAGGAAGCACGATGAAAGAATTATTCAAGGGTAGGGAAATATAGGTGTCTGGCTCTAGATAATTGTTACTTGATTAAACATTTAGAAAAATTCCATGCTGGGCTAGGGATTTTGCTCAGTGGTTCCACTGCCTGCTTCTTAAGTGTATGGTCCTGAGTTCAATCCCCAGTACAAAAAAAAAAAAAAATCCAAGCTATATAGTTAAAATGTACACATTTAACTGGGAAAAGTATACTTCATTTTAAAAGGAAAGAATAAAAGAAAATATCATGAAGAGAGCACAGATTAGGAAACAAGATAGACCTGCATTCAGAATCATGGCTCTCAATTAACAAGTCTATAATTTTGAGCAATTTTGAGAACTTAATTTCTTGGAACTTCAGTTTCTTCATCTGTAAAACAGGGAGATACCATCTACCTCAGAGATGTATTAATCAATTTAAATTTTTCAATAGTAATAAGCCAAAAAATATTAATTCATTTCACATCCCCTATTTTGACTAATTGTTAGCAATGGTATGGTCCTTAGTCACCATTCTTCCTATTATTCCACAATATAGAATTATATGCACATGAAAGTTTGAGAAGCATACTCTGCTAATGACTCTCAGGGTACATCAGCATATTCAAGACTATGATAAATTATGCAGTAAAGAAATATACTTAGAACTAAATGCTTGAAATGGCATCTCTTCATCTGATTATATCAAAGAACTTCTTCATAAGTATGTATTTTTGGGGGGGCCACTATCTCTCCATGAAATTTTGTTCTTAGAAAAACACCTTAACTAATAGATAAGTGTAACACAGATCTCCAATTCTAAATAAAATTTAGGGCACTTCTGATACATCTCAGGAATACTGTGTACATGATGAGTCTGTAGGATATAACTATGGCTCTTAGCATGAATTAATTTGTTGCTTTGGTCCTACTAATGCATATGTGGTTTGGTAAATATGTAAGTAATTCTCAAAACTGAAGGGAGGGCATATCAGAAGTATCTGGTGGGTTTTATATAAATACACACTGGTGTACCATTCTGATTCTTCTTTGGAGGAACAAATATGGCAGTATACTCTATAGGAACTTTTGAAAATACTATCTTCAGCTTTCATCCCACATCTGTTCATCCTAGAAGCTCTCATACCCCCAACCAGGTGATAACCATTGGTTTAAATGAATATATCACAAATCTGATTGTACATTATTGTTACTCGCAAGCTTTAAAACACCAGTTCTGGAAGCTCTCTCCTAAAGACTGATTTAATAGGTGTGGGCATCAGCATGTTTTAAAACTTCCCAAGTGATTCTAATGTGCAGCATGAGTTGGGAACAAGCGATCTAGGGAAAAGAACTGTTAGTGTCTCTGAGACCTTATTGCCAAAACTGTCCATCATTGTGGTTTTCAGGAAAAAATAGAGTCAGCTGGGTGATGAGTATTAGGCAAAGGAAGGTCTGTGCTGAAATTTCTTATTTGGGTTCCCTGTCTCTATACGAAGTGCCGGTGAACATCAAATTGATACTTCCGAAAGTAGAGAACATTAAGTCTGTTGAGAATTGCTGCTCTGAATCATTAAGATAATGTGAGGATCTGGGTAGTTTGCACACTGCCCTCCTTCCATATTCATTCAGAGCTTTAATACTGGGTATTACATATAAGCAATTTGTAGACACATGAATACAGAGAAGCCTCTAAAAGCCTTTTTCATTGTTTTTAAAAACAATCATTTTATAATTTAACTTCATTTGAACATTTTTTTATATAAGTGCAGTTACAGGAAAACTAGTTTTTCCAAAGTCACCTAATACATTCTAAGTAAAAGTCAGAACAAGGCATTTAAAAATAAGCATTATTCTTTTTTCTGAGAAAGAATCAATCATTAACAAAAATGTTTTCCAAGTTTCCATCCTTTACTAGCTTTAAAACTTCAATATTTAGTATAGATCAAAACTAGTATTCAATTTTGTAAGCTTTTAATTTTGTAAGAGTTAAGTGATTTTTAAAAATGATATTTTTAAATGATATTTTAGAAGACATTTTAAAAATGTCTTATCTACAGTATAGCTTTACGAGGGCAATATTTTTTGTTTATTTGGTAGCCTTATGTATAAATAACCCATTTTTTACCATTTAGAAATAAGGAAAGGAAACTTACAGGATTAAGCAAGAGATACTAAGTTATCTTAGTTATTTTTCTCTTGTTGCTGAGACAAAATACCCAACACCCAATGTTAAAGGGGAAAGGTTTATTTAGCTCACAGTTCGTAGAGGTTTCAGTCCATAATCAACTGGCTCCAAGGCAGAGTGGCATGTGGCAAAGGGGTGTCACAGAGGAGAAACAGTTCATGGCACCCACACAGTAGCAAAAGAAACAAAGGTGAAAACAAGCCCTTTTCTGTCCCTTATGTTGCATCCAAACTACTGGGATTGGGGCTGTGCCAAACCAATCAATGTATGGATTTAGTAATCACACACCCTTAATCCCAGCATCATACACTCTAGATTCAGTCACCTATGACTGCATGAGGCTTTAGGGGAACATCTAGACCCAAACCACAACATATGGAGAAAGTAAAAATCTACTTACTTATATTATCTAATGGGGCAGAGGAACCTGGAATAAGTCTTCTGAGAGACCACTAAGTGTGATTTTATTAAGAGAGCCCTCCAAACTATAGCATAAACACCTTGGAAATCTGAGCATTCATGTGCTTGCCAAGGAAAAATCTTTCCCTGGTTCAACTGGATTATCAAAACATAAACACACAGGTACATATGCTCTTCCTCTAATTGTCAACTGATAGATACTAAATGCTTACTGAAATGTATTAAACTAGAATTTTTGTAATGGTAAATGTAATGTGAAATAGTTCTTTTGTCAGTGGAAGGCATTATAATATTACTACTGACTGAACTTACCTTATGTACTCTAAATAGTGCTGGTCACTAACCTCTGCTAGGGTAAGCTGCTCTTAGGGGGGAAAGTATGGAGCCCTTACATGAATGGTAACAGATCTCAGTGATTCAGCTATGAGAAAAAAAAATTGAGAAAATTGAACATATACTCAGTGAAAAAGACAAGACTTCATGTAACTCAACTGAAGTTTTAAAAATTATAAGATGGATTGATAAAATTGAGTCAAGCAAACTCTTTATGCTTCAAGACCAGAGAAGTAAGTAGATATGATCTGAAAATTAGAAAGTTGCGAACAAGGGGGAAAAAAGAAGAAAGCAAAACTCTTTTACACAAAAGATAAGAAGCATATGGAATAAATTACTATAAAGGGCCCCCGAAGCAAGGAGCATCATTGAATACAGGAGGGAATGAAATGAATTTCTAAATGAAAAGGGAAGATAGAAAAGAACGGGGAAAAATAGGCTAATGGAAATAAGGGAGACTTTACAAAACAGGTATGATGAGCAGAGAAACCTTTCTTTGGGGTCCCTTTACTTCCTTCTGATAGTGCTGTTAAATGGCTTTTGGCATAGCCTGTAATCTAAAATAATGTCATAGTGTGGTGCTCCATGCTGTCACATTTACCCAAATGCTACATGGCACTTAACATTCTTCTGTCTTTAGGGAAGTCGAAACACAGATCTATGTAATGTATTTCTGCTCTGCAAATAGGTGATTTGGGAACACTGCCCACCTTTGTGAGCAATCAAGTTCAACTTTCATATGGATGTTTCATATTGAAATAATTTTTCCTCAGTCTGTTGCTTTAAAAAAATAAATCAAGAATTGCCCATAAGCACCTATAATCTAGTGCACCTCTTAATAATAGATGAGATGATTTTCAATAGGACAGGCAGAAAATATGAAGGCATATTAACCATTTGTAAACTATTCATAATGGGACTGATTGTCCCTCCTTGAGCACAGTGCAGGCTGTTAAAGAGTCCCCTGACTTTGTAGCTGGAAGGATGAATCCTTTTTTTAGGAAAGGGTGCTGAGGCTGAATTCAAGATTTCAAGTGATGGATGATCTGAAACATTAATATGTAAGGTAGAGCTAGCTAATTATTCATCAGTTACTTCAGTGACTTAGTTGGGGAATAGGTTACCATTGGGAAAGAGAATTTAAGTCAGGCTAAAGTATTATTAGTTGAAGTTGCATAGTGCATCTTACTGCTTGCTTTCTTTCAAAAGAGATAGAAACATGGCTTGCTGGCCTAAAATAGAAAGAGTTTAATATAGGCATATTCATCAAATTCTCAGAAATTCTCAAAAATATGTAAGAAAAAAAGAGTGACTGTGCTTTTTAAAATATTCATTTTATAGGTAGATTCTTTTCCAGACACTTGAACAGCAGCTGAATATTAACCAAAAATACCAAAGGACACAGAATAAGACAATACTTACTATTAACAAATCCAGAACTTTCTGAAGTGCTCAATCAAAGGGAACATGTCCATGGGGAAATGTTCATCAAGATCATTACCAGTTTGTTAGCCTGGATACCTGTCTTTGAGATTCTTGTTAGAAACTTAACCCATTCCCTGTTCTCAAACAAGATTAGCTTATAATAAATTGATCATAGTCTGCCTAACCATAAGGGAGACTAGTTTAAAGAAATAGAGTTCAAAATATTATACTAAGTTTATCCAGAGAGGAAGAAATAGGTAACCAGAACAGTATCTATTCAATTTCTAAATTGAGTGTGGGATCTCCCAACTGTGAAAGAGTAGGTTAATTCAGTTTAAGCATCCAGGTAATCAGTTCAGGTAGGTGACCACGAGCTCAGATGACCACACCTGTTGTTCCCAGGCAAAGCTAAGAAAGGGTCTGCTAAATAATCATGGCTTTCTTTTTCACTGAATTAACAATCATTCTTTAAACTACTCTCCCAGGGAATCCTCACAATCTATTGGGTTTTACACTGGAAATGAAACCTATTTACCAGTTCTTGCACAGGTATAAAAGCAAAATGAGAAAGAGAAAACTTCATGTAAAATATTTTGGCAACTTTGAGCAAAAGAATAACCACTATCTTACACAATGTTTTCCCTTTAGGATCCATAACATAATGAATAATAAAAGATTGAGTGGGGTGGAATTTTTCTGTATGAAAGAATATTAAAAGTTAGAACACAATTGTTTATGTTTATGGAGACATAATCTCAGAATGGATTCTTTGGGGCTTTTTGGTCTTTTCCCAAAAGTTAAATGTGGATTGATAAGGAGGTTGATACTAGGTGGACAAATGGGTACAATGAGAAATGATAGCATTGATTCATTTTGGTTTCAATGCTTTGAGAATTTTATGTTGCAAGCTGATCATATAGTACAGAAATGCACAGACAATAACACTATAGAGAAACATTTGTCCTGTGTTTAAATTAAGGGGCATGAGATTTACAGTGTATAGTTAAAGCAACACATGCTGGAATTTTGTAGATGCTGAGATTAATTTCCAATATGCAGTCTCCCTTGGGATATTTATATTCTTCCAATCAGCATGGAACTGTCCATCAAAACTAACATTATAAATTTTTTTTTAACTTGGCACTGCAAATATTTTAGGGCTTTCTTTAAAGAGCTCTAGACAGATTAGTAATCTTCCTGTAAAAATGACCTCTGTCATTCTCCCTAGCGCTGGCTAGTTATTTCAATGCAGTTGAATTCAGAGGAGGACAGGGGCTCCCCTCATATTCTCTTTCTCTTTGAGATAATTTTAGATCCTTTTGTTTAAGGTATAGAATTTATGTCTATTTCAAAGCAGAATTAATATTTACTCTAGAATGCAATGTACATTGCAGTTTAAAGTTGATTTCTAATTAGACAAGAGCAAAATAAATAGTTTCCAAAAGAGAAATTTTTTTCACAAATTGCTTCCATCATTTTTGAACTCTGCTAAGCATTTTTAGTAGATATGTGCCCTTAGCTCATCTTTTGCATGCTAACAATTTAATCTGAATACCAATATAGACACAAAATAAACGATTGTTTCCTGCCAGAGGTATCTGCAGAAGAAATCTTGGAGTAAAACATTGTCTTTGCAGCTCATTGTGTCTCTAATTAGAGTGGAAGGAGGCAGAAGCTTGCTGGTGTCAGTCTGTGTTTAGCATGCCCTGGAGCCTCAAACTCCTGTGGGTATCAAAGTGCACTAATTAAATGAGGGGTCCACAATACGGCACTAAACATCACAGTGCAAGAAAGAGTCCAGTGTCCTCAGTGCCTTTGAGAATCTGTGGCCCACGCTAATTACCCATTGTTGAATTGACTTTCCATTCTGCCAGGAATGAATGGTTCCACACTCCCCCCTCCCTCGGCCCCCTCCCCTATCTATTTTACCATCTTTGCTTTGGCCGCCTAATTAATCTTATGGAAATCTCCCGAAGCCAGATTCCAGCAAGGTTGCCCCGGTGTTTATAATTTGATTTGTGATGATAAAAGTGAAGGCACCCGGTGATGGAACAGTGTCATTTTCAACACTCTCGAGAATCGAAGAGGCTATCAATCTTTCCCACGTGCATGGCAAACTGATATCCTAGAAAATTAACTTCAATTAATAACAGAAATCCCCAGACACATCAGAAAGTGGAGATGCTTTGAACGAGAACCTTCAAAGATGTCTCTGGACTGTCTTTTATATGCAGACCTTTTTTATGTAAGAGCTCCTCAGTGAGGAAATACGTGTGTGTGTGCATGTGTTTGTCTTTTTTTAAATACTAATTTCTGGAAAGTATAGTATCATTCATATCTAGTGTAGAATTTAACTGAAGTTCTCCAGATTTAATGTAAAAATTACCCTGTCTTTAAACTCCAATATAGAAGTGTCCTTTTTCTTTTGATTTGATGAGTGATTCAATTTTCAACAGTATTTAAAAACTTTTCTCCTCATCCATGAAGTTTTTATACAGGCAATCCTCATTTTAAATTTAATTTAAAAGCATATATGTGTGCACAAACATACATAACCAGATGAAACTCACAGACAGTTGAGACAGGAAAGTGTTCAATAAAACCTTTCCAATATATAAATAGCTAGATTGAACAACTAAAATGCCTTTTTCCCATAACTTGTATATTGAATGTACTTGATTCAACAAATTTACTTGCTGTATATCTAATTATCTACTCCAATTGTAGATTATATATTTGTTATAAAAAGAGAAAGCAATTACTCTTGGGCAGCACAATTTCAGCTTACTAACATTATAACATTTGTAATATTTTATTGTAACAACTGGAATGAATCCACCATCCAAAATAATCCCACAGATAAATGCCTAAATCCTTCTGTACTCCCTCTCCCTTAGTCCCATCTCCTTTTGCTGTTTCTTTCTCTGTTCATATTCCTATTTCTTTTATTTTTTCATTTTCCTTTTAAAAGTCTTTAGGTTATAAAAAAAACCCAAAATTTTTATTAAAAGAAGCATTTCTTATCAATAAAATAGGAAGCATCTTTCAGGACCTTACTCAGCTTATTGACGAGGAAACAATCCAGATGGCAAAACTTGATGAAATGGAATGTGAAGAATTGAATTGATAGATAATCATTCAAACCAGAATGGTAGAATAAGATTACAAAATTACAAAATTCATTAATCCTATGAATCAATGAAGATAAGATTTTAGATTTAAATTTTATATCAGATATTTTTGAAATCACCACACCTTAATTTTCTAAGAGTTAACTTCTAACTCTTCAGACTTATAAAATGCCAGAGCTCTTAGCATGGTGAATTCTGATAAAAAACAATGTTACATTCCCAAAGGGTCCGATGACCCTCAGCCTCAGGCACCCTTGTTCAATAATTTTCTAATTCTCAGCTGAGGATACACAATTATTTTTGTTTATTTCCAACATTTTGAATAATTATCTTTAACAAGTTGAAGACACTGACCACTTTTACTATTAAAATGAACAACTAAGGTTGACATTGTTTTTACAAGTCAAAACGAAAAGGATGGATGTAGAGACTGTAAAAAAAAATTTCATTGTAAGGCTTTGGTTGAGTAACTGGATTGGCTAAGTTTGTAGAACTCCACATTTTTGTTAGACTTCTTAGTATGTGACTGAATTCATTTGGTCCTATCTCTTGTTTTGTAAAATTCTTATTAACAGACTGTGTATTAGGATTATTCACAGAATATATAATTATTCTATACGTTAATATTATTGTTAGACTTTACTACCTTGACATTTATGTGTGCTGTAATTTGACTGGCTGAAATTTTATTTCTAACTTTGACAGCTGGAGCCACTTGTTAAGAAAGGTGGAATTATAATCCAATCAAAGTCCCAGAAAAACTCAGTGTTAGAGCACTTCCCAACATGCAGAAGTCCTGGGTTCAATCCCAGTACTTCCCAAAAAAAAGCAAAACAAACAAACAAGCAAAAAACCCAGGCAGTAAAATAGGCAAATTATGAAACCACTGTTGTAAAAACAAAGAAATAATATTAATCATAATGTTTTAATTCCATATATTAATTTTTATGTCCCTGATGGCATAGCTGAATGTTGAGTTAGATATCAGAATTTGTCATTTTTATGCATTTTCATTTAAAAAACATATGTTGCTTAGAAATTCTTTGACAAGGTAAACATTCTTTACAATAATTTACTTATATTTATGTTATGGACAGAATGTATAGCATCAGCCACAATGATTTTCAGAAATAAGATTAACCTTGAATTCTTAAAAATACAAGTTATTTTTATAGATATGATTTCATCTTCTCAGATATATTTTCAAAACATTTTTGTTGTATGTAATTCAGTCAAAAAACATGGCTTAATCTTATGTTTTAAAAGATGCTAAGAATTCCAAATAGGACTTTTTCTTATGAAATACACATTTTCTTAATATGATTGGTTTTAACAAGGAGAATCAAGACTGAGAATAAACTAGAAGTATCATGCAGATTCACGAATAATATTAACTTGATTATGCAAAATATGCCCATGGACACACAAAGCAGACAATGAAATATTAGTATTTACGTATGTATTGTTATGATTAATACAGACTTTACATAACTAATTGTATTGTGAAAGTCTAAAAGTCATATTTAAAGTATCAAAACACTACACAAAACATCAAGAATAGGATTCATGATGAATGTCAAAAGGAATGTTTACCCTCAGTGTTATTAGGTCATTTTTATGATTATCATATACTAAAAAGAAAAACCTGCCTATGTACAGGGTCATGTTTGAAAACAATCTACATAAGTCATCTAGAGTTTTTTTTTTTTAAATAGATGTTTGGGGTTGCACTATTACTTCCCAAAAATCACTTAAATGCAAGATACATATTTTCACCAAATATTAAAGAAATCTATTAGTTCAGTTTTGGTAGAACTAAGTAAATACTCCTGATGTACTGGATGGGGCTGTATTATTTAGCTGTATATCCCGGTTAGTACTAAAGTACCCTTTCCAGATCATCTTGCAAGCACTGGGCCACCTCCACAGAGCATGATTAGTTCTCATCTTAGAAATTGTTTAACACATTTCATGTTAAATAAAAAGGAACTGGATGATGTAATAAATGTTTTATATTCAATAAGATAATCATCATATTTCATACATTCATTCTTAGAGAGTGCCTGTTTCCATCCTTCAGAAATGACCTGCAAGTAGCCTAGCAATAATGTTAACTCTATATGGGCTTTATTCTTTGCTCAGTTAATCACACATTCAATTTACCTATCTTCCTGCCCATGTACATTATAATGCAAATCAATTCAAGTAGAGATGTGAGAGCTTAGGAAGACTGGCCTGTCTAGCAAGCTTCCTTTATTTCTTGCCTTAGAGCTAGCCAAGCTCCAGAGATGAAGATGAGCTTAATTAGAATGATAGAAGGATTTAAAATTCAGTTTAAAAAAATAGCAAACTATTCAAACTGAATATTCAATTCTCAACAAAGTAAAGAAAGCCTTAGCTCCCTGTCTAAACATCTCACACCTCATAGGGTCAGAGGACTGTCTTTAAGGGAAAGCAATTCTTGGCATCCAGCAGAGCCAGACCCAGCTGTTTATAACCTGGCAGTCAGGCCTGGGCACAGGGCACCTCTTTCACCACTCTTGCAGTTCCTGTTCTGTTCCCTTCTCATTGTAGTCCGGAACTCGGACTGACCATGCCACAAGTTCTAAAGGTCCAAGAGGATCATGAAATGCAAATGTATTACTGGTGCTATCAGAAGATCCCAGAGCTACCTAAGGGAAACAACTTCTAAACTGACAACATCATACTCTACCCTGGAAAGTCTTCCCCTAGAACTCTGCTCTGGAAAACAACAAAGATTAAGAAATCCTCTTAGGCATCTGATTTCTGGAGCATGATTCACTGGAACCTTCCCCATGAGACTTAGATGAGACTCACAGATATATACTCCTCTTTATCAATGACAAGACAGACACAGGTCCTCCATATTCCCAATTTTTGCTTCATAAATGATTCATTGAACTTCTGTTTCTATTGATCAAAGTGTGAAAAATATTTGTAAACAAAACTTTGGTTAACCTTTTCTCCTTAATTTGGCCCATTCTCATTCCAAGACAGCACACAACCTCTCATGAGAACAAAAGTCTCCTTAATAAACATTCTCCCATCCACTGTCAAGTCATGCCATTCTTTCCTTCTCCTTTACCACACTCAGTTCTTCCTACTTTGTTGTTCCTTCTCTATAGAAAAGAAAATTTCTGTCCGCTGAACTCTTGAGAAGCTTGCAGATGTTATAGTCAGTGTTTCCCCTATAGCAATTGTCTTTCTCCCTTGCTCCAAATCACCCCCTTTTCTCCTTGTAATAACCCTTTTGAATAAAGTATCTCCTCACTAAATCCATATTTATATTTTACTTTAAAAATCTTTGCATTTGCCCCTCACTCAAGAATCGAATTTTCCTGGATTTCTAGCAGTAAACCCCTAAAAGATCCCCCAACCTGTGTATCTCCAAACTATACACATTTATAATTTATATGGGATAAACTCTTCTGATCAACCCCTCTAGAGAATCAGTTCTATCAGTGAGATGGCAGGAAGCATTGTGTATGCATATGTGTGTGTGTGTGTGTGTGTATGTGTGTGTGTTTAAAACCTGTTGTCATATTTCCACAAGAACAAAATTTGCAAATCCTATTATGTAGGCTATTAAGATTTTTAGGAAGAAGCTAAAACATTCTAAAGCATACTGTGCAAATGCTATTATCTATTTTAGTGGATAACGATAACACTAGCATGGTACTGTAGTCGTATCCAAGTAGAAGAGACATCAAAATGTAGGTAAATTCTACTATTCTGCTGTCAACTTCTTGAAATCTTTCTCATCAAAGTAGATAGAAGCAGGAAGAGTCTGTGCAGCTAGTTTTTGATAACTGAGTTTATAATTTAATCTGTGGTTTTACTCAATGGTTTTGTTTACTCACACACACGCACACAGACACACACAGACACACACACACACACACAGACACACACACTTGTTAATTATTGTCTCCTCAACCTAATAGGAGCTCTGTCAAACTTTTCTGAAAATTTAAGTATATAGTATCAAAGGTTTCACAGAATTTTATCAATATCAGTAATTCTATTAACGCAATGTAGTTACATTAATCTTTGTTTAACCTATAAGGTATGACTAAGTCTAAATGTAGTTTCCAAAAGTGAACATATATGAATGTGTAAAACACATAGAATATATGTTATGCCTAATTTATTAACACATAAAGAGAATAAAAGAAGAATAAAAACAACTGAATATCTAGGCTTATACCTGAGCAGAATGCTCTCTCTTAGCCTCCCAAAAATGAACTTGCCAATGAAGATGAAGCTAAGTCATGGCACTAATAATTTGTCAATAGAAAAAGCTTTAGTTTACAGAGGTATAGAATACACTTAGATACATTTTAAAAATATTTTTATTATTCTTGAAGCTAACAGAATTAAACTTCGGTGTTTTTCATGTGAAATAACCCTGAATAATAATTGTGTGGAAGTATCTCTTTTTAATAAGATTTTCAAGTTTCAAAAAACAATTACTGAGATGTTTTATAATAACAATAAGAGATAAGTTTTATGGTAGCAATGGCATTAGAGCACTAAAAATTAGAGCATTAAAAATGCAGAAAAAACATTTCTTGACACTGAAGACAGTTTCTGAATCTCTTGTTTCTCCACAAAATAAAAACTTAACAAAAAACTATGTAGTGCTGACAGAAATAAGTGGAAACTAGTATTTACTGGGAGCATAGATAAGAAAAGCTTTATTCTTCAATAACATATCAGTTTTAATATGAACATATTTTGGAACAAGCAATATATCATAATGTGTAAAAGTAGTAGAAAATTCTAAAGATAGATTATCTGTGTCAAATTTCATCTTCACCACTTTATAGTCATGATAATCTGGGAAAGTTATTTAAGCTTGAATTTCTGATTTAATAATAGAAATGATAGTGCCTAATTTTCAGTGTTGAAATTATATGCTAATATATATGAAATGTCTAATACAATGACTGATATATTCCACCTGTAGTAATCTAACATAAAATATGCAAACATATTCACAAAAATATAAATGATAATTATTGCAGCTTTAATTACTTTGTAATAAGTAAAGTCTAGAAACAAATGACTACAAATAAGGGAATGACTCAGTTGTGGAAGAAAACAAATGAATACTTTGCAGTTCTTAAAATGCACTGTATGGTATATTTATAACAGAGCTAGATTTACATATATACAAACAAAACTATTTTGAACATAAAAATACAACTTGAGAAATGTTATTATATTTGTAAAAGAAATTTGAAGGTAAGTATGTAGAGAATGGGAAAAATAATAGAAGGGTGCACATCAAAAAGTTAACAATAATTTCAGAGCAGTGAAATTGACTTTCAAACTCTATGTTATATTGCTTGAATAGTTTGTAATAAGATATATGCACATTTTGTTTGTGTCAGCTCAGGTCATTTAGAAAGCAGAGCATGAGACTGAGGTCAAGGTCCTGATTTATTTAAGGATGCAACTTCAGGGTGACAAAGGTAAGACAAAGGTGTATAGTACAAGTATAAAGCAAAGAGACAGGATGAATTACTGGGTTGGTTGCTTTTCACTGTTATAGCTACACAGGAGGTGGCTGAAGAGTTGTGTTCATTTTGCAATTGGAGCTTAACTTCCTCAAAAGGATCGGAAAGGAAACATCCAGTAATTTGAAGAAGAAAGAAAGGAAGAGGGTATTATTATGTCTTCTTTTCTTTCCCATTTCAACCTTCTCCCTTCAGCACAGATATATGATAAGGATGGAAATTTTATTCCTATTCTTATGACAAGGAAAAGCTGGATGAACTAAAAATTAACAACTTTTCTTGGACCTTCCAAAAATTGTAGTGTGAACCACTGTTTCCGAATCTGGAAAGACAGCTGTCTCTGGAGTAGAAGTTATCAGATGCTATAAACTGGTAGGAAGCTTAAACTAGTAATTTAGATAAATGCTTCAGGTTCCCTGCGGGCAGGCAGGAGAGTGAGGACCTCCTGGGACTCTCACCCACAGGGGCTCACACACTTTCACTGATCTCATCTCAGAACCTGAAGGTAAGATCTAGATGAACTTGGAGAAAGCTCTGGACTGAAGGCCAAAACCTTTCTCATTTGCAGAATTAAAATCTTACTCTGCAGTAGAAAGGGTGATGCCTGAGAAACAGTGAAATATTCTTCTGGAGAGGAAGGGTTCTCAGCCCTTCTGCAGCTTTTCCCCAGATTCCTTGTCTCACTAAGGAGCGAGAGGAGTTAGGGATTGAAAACACCAGAAGATCACTGCTGCAGCCGAGGAAGGGTACAGGGGCCCCGGGAAAAGCACACCCAGGAGTCATAGACCCTGTCCAGTGTAAATACTGAAGACTTATACTAGATATTGGACAATGTTCCCCTCTTATCTCACCCTACCACTGAACTAATAGGATTTCAGTAGCAAGAACTAAAAAATTCAACCAGGACTGAGAGAGACTGAGGAACAGCACAAAGGGAAGCACTGAAACCAAAAGAGGAGACAAAAACAGGTGACATCTCAGATGTCCTTGACCACAACAGGTATCATGTACTGCTTACCCGCTGGCTTTCCAGATTTATAGAAATCTACACACAGAAGATCTATTTGGCTCATTTTCTACTGCCCTGTGTGAGGTGGTTGGCTTTCTACAGAAAATTAAAAGGTATGATAAAGGCAAGAGAAAACACAGGCTGGAGAGGCAAAATAATCATGGGAACCACACTCAGGCACAGAGGTTAGAAAATCAAGCAGAAATTTTAAAAGAATTATGAGTAATATGCTAAAGGACCTAAAGAAAAGAGTAGATAACAAACAAAATCAGGTGGATAAGGTCAATTTAGAGATGGGATATATAAGAAACAATCAAAAGTAAATGGCAGAAATGAAAAATACGGTAATAGAAATGAAGACTGCCTTCAGCACACCAAAGAGTTGATCCAAGTAAGGAAAGGATCCATTAATTTTGAGATAGGTCAGTAGTAATTACCTTAACTGAAATGCAAAATAAAATGAAAACAATGACAATAAAATCAGCAGTAAAAGAATTCAACCTAAAAACTGTGGTACAATATTTGATAATCGTGTAATGGGAATACCAGAAGACAAAAAGAACAAAGCAGAAAAAAATATTTGAAGAAATATAGTTGAAGCTTTCCCCATCAAGGTGTACTAACTTAACCTAACTTGAAGGGTTCATCATCAAGCTTCTCAGGAAATGTTTAGAAAACTAAATACCACATTTTGTGGTGTGGAGGGGCCACACAACCTAGATCAGGTATTAACCAAGAGAATGACAGATGCAATGAGGAAAATCTGAAAAGCTACGGAGTGTTGTCATCTTCTCACACTTCCACAGTTAATTCTTTAAATCATGGAGTGTAACAACTATGAAGATGTAGGTTTCTAGGAAGTATAGAATTGACTAGAAAAATGTAAATTTTGTCAAGAACTGTGAAAGGATTGAGATTATACTCTCCTCACAAGTTAACAAGTTAGTCTTCCATAATTTCATGGGCACCAGTTGAAGACATAAGACTTCTGGACCACAAGAAAAAAAAAGAAAGATGCTCTTATTAAATGCATAGCAGGTAGCAAGACCATTACCATGATTGTACCAGCCTGCCTCACCTCCCAAATCTCTAAATGGAAACTGTGCAGGCAGAGGGGTTTAGTTACAGCAGAGGAATCCTGTCCACAAGGAATTACAATCTTCTATAACAGTGTGCAAGGAAACATCCCTGACCTTTACACAGAGAGAGACATAATCTTTACTCTACTAGACGAGAAATGAAATGGCCCTTTGCTCTGATAGGCACTCCATTCTTCCGAGGTGTTCATTATACAAACATCCTTGAAAAGATATTGTATTCCATAGCCTGTCATCAACGTCTCTTCTCCCAAGTCAGACAGAAGCACAGGAACTCCCAGAATTGTCTCCCAGCAAGGGTATGTGCCCGAAAGAAATTAGGTGACACATCACAATCTGAGAGAAGGATGTGATCTAGCACTAGCAGAACCAACATTTTGGCTTAAAGCATTTTCATTGTCACTCTTAGTGTGTTTAATGGAAAATAAGTGTTTGTAGAAAGAATTTTTCAAATCCAGTAGGTGGAATAGTCATATTTATAAATGATTTAATGAAATGGAAATGATTTTGAAACAATGTTTTAGAGTTCTGGAAGTCAGAATTTCTAGAAAAAAGGAAGATGTGCAAAACCCAAGAAGCTGGACAAGGTGGGTGAATTTATAATTTTCTTAAATTGGGTAGGCTGTCTTTTAAAACTGCTTATTTCACAAATATTTTTAAGGCTTGACACTTTCAAAGCATACATAAACAGGAGGCAAAACCCCTGACTTTTATTTACAGAGTTCAAATAAAATGTATTGTTTGAATCATTATATATCCTAATTTTTCCAGGAAAATATTATATTTTTAGCCAACAGTTGAACATGTCTGTAATCCCAACACTGAGAGGCTAAGGCAGGAAGATAACAAATTCAAGATCAGCCTGGGCAACTCAGCAACTTAATGAGACTCTGTTTCAAAGTAAAAAATAAATTAAAAAGGCTGGGGTTATTTTCAGTACAAAGGTCCTGGATTCAATTCTCAGCATAAATAAATAAATAAATAAAGCAAGCAGTTTTTACAGAAAGATGTCCTTTGATTAATAGATTATTAGAGACCC
Organism: Heterocephalus glaber; assembly: GCF_000247695.1. Next base: position 3,609,248 of record NW_004624827.1, on the reverse strand, counting down.
TTTCTGTCTATAACTTGCCATAGCAATAGACTTCAAAATATATCCACCAATATTAAATTGTAATAATTCCACACACCCTTTTTGGAGGCTTTCTCCTCAGTGATGTCAATTATTTTGATGCATATTTCTATGCTGCTGTGAGTCAGATTTCTAATGTGTTTGATTCTACTGCAGAAAAAATAAATTGCTTGGAAAGCATATGTGATATATAATGTTAACTATTCATTATCTTAAATAAGAGATTCTACTTTTCAAAACAGGTTGAAATCTAAAATTTTTAGCAACAGCAAAAATGATTTTAAGTCACATTTAGACATGCCATTTACCAAGGAAGGACTCAAAAAATTAAAACATTGACAGCAATTCATTCAAGTGGAAGTATAAATGACTGATATCTGAGTAATAAGACAAGAACAGTTAGGCTTCAAGTATCATGGAAAGAACTGAATAAAAAAATACATTAACCTATTTACCATGTGTGAAATGTACTACCTAAGCACAAGTATCAAGATCCAATTTCCTACAAAGTTCACAATTAGAATAAATAATATTACAATGCTTTCAACTCTAAGGTTCATTGTAACAGATCGTACTTGAGTTTACATTCCACATTTGTCTCTCTGAAGTATATAAAATCATCATTGTTTGTATTTAGTGTCTTTCTTCTATCCCCCAATTTTTCCCCCACCTTTGGTAGGTCAAGCCCCTTCTCTCACATGTCCAGGCTTGGAATGCTGCCAAGAGTCTCTATATTTCTCATGTTTTCCCATACCATTGCGACCATTCTATTTCCTAGAAATTTTCTATAACTATTTGCCTATTAAAATTTTAAAGTATAGATTTCCCTGTACACTATTATGTCTTCTGTTTACTCAAGTAATGAAAGATTGCTATGAAAATTAATCCAGCTGAAAGTTGTAATACCTACTATTGAATTTATGCATTAAACTTCCAAGAGGAATTTTTAACAGTGCATTCTTGGGGATATAATTTCTATACCCAATGGAATATGAGTTATTTTATTATGACCATCTATCTGAACATAGATACAATTTTCAAAATTCTTAATCTAACAAGGCAAAGTAAAGATATGTTTTATTTTCAAAATGTACACTCAGCTGACTTTAAGGTCAGTGTTGAGTCATCCTGAGATAAAAGATAAAGTAGACTTTTGTGGGAAGTAGAATTCATCTTAAGTGGAACAAATTTTTTTTATGATTGTAAGTGATAAATCCAAGCAATATGTCATTGTAAAAAGAACACGGAATTTGAAAAATAACAACAATGACAAAAACAATAAAGATCACACACTTTAAATGTCCCTTAATCCTTATTTTCAAATCACTTCTCTCCTCCAAGTTTTCTCATCAGATAAATCCAGAAAAGAATAATGTTTAAACTACTCTGTGAACCAAATATGATAATCTGGCACACCATAACACAAGGTGACGCATGTGGATTAGTGCTTATTACTAAGGAGAAAAACTTGGAGAATGCAAATGTAGACTATGGTTTAAAAAAGAAAAAAGAAAAGAAACCAAAACTAAGAGATGAAAAAAAAGTTTTCCAGCTTTTCCCCCTAGAATAAAAGAGTTGAGAAGCATCCATATTCTCATTCTGACTTTTATAGTTATGATTCTTTTTTGTTTGTTTGTTGTTTATTTGTTTGTTGTTTATTTGTTTGTTTGTATCAAGGATCAAATTTTGGACCTGCGCTTGGGAGGCAGGTGGCAGAACCACTGAGCTAAATCCCTGGCCCTATGGTGATGATTCTTAACCAAGAGTGACCTCTCAGCCTTACTTGGGAGTTCTTCCAAAATTTCATGCTGGCAAAGACCATATATATATATTTAAGTTGCTTCAGTAAAAGTATCAGACAAGATCTCTGTATGTGTCTTCAGCTCTATGTGTTTCATGCTTACCCACCAAGCATGAGGCTAGAGGAGTATTGGCAGTACATCTGTAATATTAGTAAGGAAAATTCCTAGGAAATTTAAAATTTGCTTCCCATGGATTAAATATGATGAAAATGGCTAATGACTAATAGGAAATGAGCTCTATTCATAAGAGGTCAATGTTTCACTAAATAGAGTATTATAAAATTTAAAATATCTAATTCTATTCCCTCCATCCTAACTAGATCTCTTTTTGAAATGTGATTCCTATTGTGAAGAACTTTGCTCTCCAGAATCACATCATGTGGGGTATTAACTTCTTATAGTATCTTTTACTCAGCCACTCGATTGTAAAAACTGTCACTTTACTGTCCAATAATTATGCCTTTTGCTATTCAGCTTATAGTTGATAGTTTACTTCCAGAATGTGAATTGTTCACCTTTTGTCTCCAGCAGCTATAGCTGTTGAATTTTCCATTATAATCTAAACCTAAAGGACCAATTTTTTAAAGATTCTTAATATCCCAAGACACTTTGCTTCTTTAGACATGAATATTAAATAGAGTGAAAGCTTAAAACCCGCGGTGGCGAGTCCCGTTAAGAGAGGCCACGTGAGGACATTCAAAATACAAGTAGCCAAGTCACATTCTATTGTGGGATTAATTAGCTGTGAGTTACAGAGTCAGTGTGGTAGTAAAAGTACTTTTCCATAGAGCTTTTGTCACATGCTTCTGTCAGGTCCCTTTCTTTTTCTCTCAGTCTCAAGCCACAGCTTGAGGGAAAAGCAGCCGGATGTGGTGGAAGAAGCAGGAGACAGAGGAGGAGGGTTCTGGATGGTCCCACTCTCTTTACATCACTCTTTTCCCAAACAGCAATGAACTAGCTACTTCCTCTGAGAAAGACTTTCTCTTCTTCTACATTGACACCATTAGAGAGAGCTATTCTCAACCCCCAGATCAAGTAAGCTTGCAAAAAAAGAAAACGAAATCTTTTTAAGTTTGAAAATTTTGTAGCATTGTCAGATTGGTAAGAGGAAAGGAAAAAAAACTCCATCTAGCAAAGGGGGGACAAAACCTCTTTTCTTTTCAAACACTTATGAGGAGATTTTTCAGTATGTTGCTTAGAATTGAATACAGGGATCATTTCTTGACTATTACCATGATTTTCACTGAGATTTATATTCAGTGAAACTTGAAGATTACATATAAGCCCTGACACGAATGTAGGCTAGATCTTGCTGCCTGGACCACAAAAAGGGATGACTGTAGAAGCATCACAGGGCTCATTAGAAACTCTTTTCTTTTCTACCCAGCCAGCTCCTCTTGGTTTCACTTCCCGTGTGTGTGTGTGTGTGTGTGTGTGTGTGTGTGTGTGTGTGTGTCTCCACTTTGTTCTACTGCTCTGTGAGTTTACGAATAATGGAAATTTTTAAATGCATCTTCTTACAAATAAAATAAAGTAATAAAAGTGATGCTATTGAGGAACTATGTGATTTTCTGAACCATTAATTTAGATTAATATCTTTTTAATTGGCACATTTCTACTTCTACTTGACAGTGCCAATTAGGATGATTATACTATGTTTCAAAATTTTCAGTAGTACTGTTCAATGGTTGAAACTTTCTCTCCTTTCATTAAGAGATTTGATTTTATGGCTTTTTAGATTACAATAATTCCTACACATTCTGATTTTGTTTGTTTTAGGGATTATTCCCCAGGATCTTTAAATACTAACTCCTAAGTCACTAAACTGATTGCAGATTTTGTTGGTTTCTGTCAGACCCTACTCAAAAAAGTATTAGCTTCTCGGGCCAGGGATTTAGCTCAGTAGTTCTGCTGCCTGCCTCACAAATGCAAGGTCCTGAGTTCAATCCCCACTACCAAAAAGAATAGCTTCTCAAATCCACATAGTTCCAAACAACTATAGAGATATGGTAATGTGACTCAACTATGGATTCCACTGAAAAAATGAAGTAAAACTACATTGTCATTTAAATGAAGCTATTTATAGCTAACATACAGCCATCATGCAACATAAAATCATTGATTAAAACATAATCACAATAATTGTGAAAACTGATTCTTTGCTTATTGAAATAATACTTCTTACTAAAACTAGTATGCTTAATGACTAGTATTGAATGATAGCTATTCTGTGAATATTAACTCATATTCTCTGCTATATATGAATTGCAGCTGCCTTCAAAAAGCTGTCTCATTATAGTGTTTTGAAGGCAGCTGATAGAGTTTAGATCTAAAATGTCCCCAAAAGTCTGTGATCTGACTCTAGAAGTTAGGAAATCAGTGTGAGACTTTTGTTAATTTCTAATTATACTTATTTCAATTTTAGGAGTACAAAAGTAACCACAGGATACTGTTATAGATCTACAAAGCCCATTGTGAGGTAGAGCAAAATCCCTTTTTTCATCTGATCACATAAGCTTCTTGTTATGGTTTGTATCTAGATGTCCCTCAGGAGCCCCATGCATTTATAGGCAAGAATTTTGGAAAGTAATTGGATTATGGGGAATTAAAGCTGACTTGTTGTTAGGAGGTGGGGTCTGGTCAGAAGAGAACAGTCACTGGGGGCATGGCCTGAAAGATTCTATCTCTCTGCCCAGCTCTGCCCTTCTCTTGTTTCCTGGATGCCTTGAGGTGAGCAAGCCCTTCTACCAAGCTGTCTGCCTTGGAGCCAGCCAACCATGGACTGAAACCTCTCCAAACCATGAGCCAACATAAACTTCTCCTCCATTAAATTGTGGGTGCTGGGTATTTTGCCCAGTGACAAGGGAAATAACTAAGACAGGTTTATTCTAACTAGTGATATTCTGACTCTATGTATTAGTGCTAATTCAGAGCCAACATCCCCCAATCCTGAAAGATCTAGCTATTTTTTCTTTTTCAGTGCTCAACTGCACTGGTAAATAGCTGTAAGTAGAGAAAGATTGACAGAATATACTCATTTGAAAATACATCATTACAAGACTTTTCCCCAAGAATTACACTGGAGATGTAAATCTCTTGTGGAATTTAGATCAACCTTCTTTTTTTGTAACCACACTTAAAGTTAGATTCATTAAAGAGACCAAATAGTGCTTTTGTGTATCTTTTATCTATTTCAATCTTAGAGACCCATGATTCATCACATTCTAGCAAAAATCTCTATAGAAGAAGTAATTCTCATGCCTGTTCTAACATCATAACTAGTACAATAACCCTGCCATCATTGACCTACTTCACACTGCACATCAGCTGATTCCAACGTCTTAAAAGACTAACACACCAAATATTAAATCAGACAGGGTACAGTTAAAAAACACAGTCATTTTTTGTTAACTTATGGGCATTTGTGAGGAATCAGATCTCTTGGGATTATCACTTCAAAAATACCACAGAATAGAACAAACAAAAAAACTTTATCTGTTATACAAGTTGGAAGTTGGAGTATCAAGAATCAACTTATTATGAAATTCAAGATATTGCTTCATTAGAGCAATACATGAAACAGAAAGCTGCCTCTACTCTGTTTACAGTGTTAAGATGATACTTCAAATACAATTACTGGATTCATCAGGAAGTTGTTACTAAAAGTTTAACCTCTAAAACTACACTGCATCTGCTGTTTACACAGGAAGCAAGGATGTGTTTTTTCATATTATCTCTTTCTCAGTTCAGCTTATAATCCATGTTAGTATGAGAACACATAATTAGGAAAATCAGGTCATATCCAGAAATCCATCTGCAAAGTATTATGAGAAATTCCTTATATGTCAGGACTGTCTCCGCTAAACAAAAGAATAGAGTGGATGTTGAGCAAGCTAGTGTAACATTTGCACACAAGCACCTTTCTGTCTTTCTTGTATTTGACACTGAAGAACACACTTTTCCTGAAACCCCGGTCTCTCTGTAGGTGGGTAATACTATTCTATCAGGCTTCCTCTCATCTCTGAAATATATCCTTATTTCTAGCTCTTTGGTTTATAACTAAATACTGGAAATGTAATAGACCTTACAATATCTTCTATTTCTCCAGTAATTCTCATTTGCTTATGACAATTTCCCATGTCTGGATCAACAGGCCATTGGTGAGGTAGTTTAGTACCATTCATTTCCTACCAATATCTCCAGTTGATGTCTCTTCAAGGTCTCTAAATTTAATTCATTGAAGCTGAACTTCTGAATCCTCCATCATTCCCCTGTCTTATTTTAAACTACACTGCTTCTTGACCCTTTCTTCAGTTCCAAACAGACAGAGCTCTTTACACTCCAGGAAGTTTTCATGTGTTCTGTGTTTTTGGGGAGTGGTTGCTTTATTTATATCCTTTTGATATAATTTAAAATTCCATTTCTCCCAGAGTCAAGGAAGATTCTGGATGCTTTAAATTAGAAATTCCTTTATCCTCCACTTCAGAAATTTTTGACTAACTTCATTTCTCTTATTTGGGTTTATCCTTGCTTATTTATCTTATCAAGAATAGGAGGCAACTTGATCTAGTGTCTAGTACTAAAAATTTAGTATCAAATTTGGTGGGACTGTTGAGGTTCAATATTTATTGAATAAATAAAAAACAATAAAATAGAGCAGTGACAATTTCCCTGGACACTCCCTCTTTCTCAAAGTAATACATTTTTATAAAATGAAAGTCAAAATTACTTGCTTCTTTAAACAGTATTCATCTAATTCTCAAGTGGGATTCTTTTCTCTTTTTTCAAATGAGTCTTTTTAATGGTCTTTCCTCTTTTCTTACTTTATTTATCCTACATATCAGGCAGGAGAACCTAGGCATTTCTCTTTCCACCTAGGCCTTATGGTTAGTTTATTTTCCAAATTATAACTTCTACAGTGGAATCTTTCTTACTGTGTATCTTTATATATCATTAGAATTCTCTGTTTGTTTACAAAAAAACCTTTTACCCAAAAATAGAACATAAAAACTGAAAGGAGTATGAGTTTTCATTCTATAATCAGTGAATAAATTAGCCTTTCAACAGGTTCACAGATGCTAGCTGAAAGACAAGACACCTGAAACAGAGATAAGGGATGGTTTATTACAGCAATAGCAGCATCAAGAGTATTATTTCTTATTTTGATTTTTGAAGTCTCACTCAGTAAAGGACAAGTTCAAGTAGGCCTGATCTAAAATGGCAATAAGCACATTTGTCTAGTTTGGAAGAAGAGGTTATCTGTAGTATATTTGAAAGTAAACACACCTGTCATTTTCTCCAGAGGGCAACATTACCTCTTTTATCTTTTTGGTTATTTCTACAAACAATCTTGATTAAGGTTATTGGCACCTCAGTTTTCAAGGCATGAAGAACCTTCAAGATGAATGGAGAACTGTAAAACAGTATTTAAAAATTGTTATAAAGAAATTATCTCATTAACTTGTAAATTATGAACTGTTCATCCATATTACAGTAATAGATGTATACCCATGTTTATAAGAGAAACACTCGTAAGTGCTAAATCTTGGAAGCAATCTGCATGCTCATCAAGAGATGTGTGATAAATAAAATGTGGGATATATATATACAATGGAGTACTACTCAGCCATAAAGAAGGATAGATTTGAGTCACTCATAGGAAAATGGATGCACCTTGAGACCCTAAGGCTAAGTGTAATAAATAAGACACAGAAGGTTAAGTATTGCATAGTTTTTCTTAAACAAGAAACCCAAAGTATAAATAATTTCAATGCAAAATAAAATATAGGTTGTAGGAAATAAAGAGATAGACTTTGTTGAGATGGGAAGAGGACCTGGTGACATAGGAAGATGCAAAGAAGTGGGAATAAAGGGAAGTAAAAACAATCAAGATGAGATATGTATATGTAACAATACCCCACAATGAATGTATTTATTATGCCTTGCAAGTATATACTAATAAAAAAGGAAGAAAATAATACCTATTTAGGATCTATTGTCCTCCAAGTACAAAAGCAGAGAGAGAGAGAGAGAGAGAGGCATAGAGACAGATAGACATATCCCTTGTCTTTATGGAGCTCACATTCTTCCACACTGATATAAATGAAGAAAATACAGCACAGTATGGCAGGATAAGCCCTACGGCATGGTACAGCATGAGGTGATATGACACAAATGCCAAGCTAGCATCGCAGTGTGAGGTGGTGTGCTAAGTAAATGTGCCTATGAATCTACTTAGCTCCAAAGGACATCAGTAATACAATAGTTTAAACAGGAAAAATATTTTTCAGGGCAAAAAATTTTAATATACACTCCCATTGATTATTATTTATAATTTATTTTTTAAAAGACTGAAATTTATAAATATCATTTATATATAATTAAAGTATGTCATAGTAAACTGAAAACACATTAATGTGCTGTATAGTCAGATGACTAAATGGAAAATGAATACAAAAAATCCTAAGACGAGTTAATCATTTACTGGCATTCCCCAGAAACTTTAAATAGTTAACAGTGCCCAGACCCTGCCTCCTGCCAGACTGCACATCCTCCTCCGAGGAGCGGCTGGTCATACCACCCACGCGCTTTTGATCAGTACCTACATATGCAGTGGTCATGTCAGCAGTTAATTGCTCACGGTACTTTCTTCATTTTTCTTGTTAAAGAGAGATTTTTAAAATGAGCTCAATATATCAGCCCTTTTAGCAGAATTATTAATAATATGAATAACCTCATTTATTATTTGGTCTTTCTTTTTCCTGAGCTCTTCCTTCCCTGATAAATCTATAAAGCCTTTCAGAGACTGTTAGAAATCATTTTGCTCTCATTTTAACTTGCTTCCACTTTTATTTAAAACTACAACAAATACAAACCTTACAGCTTATTCTTCCTTAGTGTCTCTGGACATGATGTTGACTGAGTAGGCCAAATTTATTTACTTGAATTTTAAACCTTAAGCATATCTTTAACTGTAAGCAGAAGGAGTTAACATTATTTTAATAAATAGATATGAAATAAAATATATAAAGCAAAAATGATTAACAACAACAGAATGGAATGATTAACCTGAAAGTAATTTCCTCATAGCCAAATTCAGGAAGACATGATATTTTCTTTCATTGTATTTGCCAAATACTTGTCTTTCCCACTCCCTGTGCTCAAGTCTGAAACATATTCCCCCTTTATGCCTTTGTATGGAGCTACTGAATAATATAACTGTGATTTTCACCTAAGTAACAAAATTCCTGACTCATGTTCCTCATCTGCAAAATAGATTAATTATTGTTTCTCTTCCAAGGTTAGTGAGATAGAGTTACAAAATTAATTTTTAATTCAACACATATTTAGTAAGTTATTTAGTATTTCCAGCACAATTGAAAAGATTTTAGCGTGTCAGTCAACAACTGCTTTGGAGAAAAATACTAGGGGTTAAGAGGAAGGTGAAGGTGTATCATTTTAAAAAGCTGTTCAGGTAGAAACTTTTAAGAAAGTGAAACTGGACAAGGTATTTGAAAAAAGTCAGATAAAGAACTACGTGAGAATCTGAAGGAGGAGGATTTCTGCAAGAGGGAATGAAGAGAAAGTCCCTGAAATAGGAATGAACACAGATTTGCCTGTGTGGGCTGGTCAATGAACAGCTGGCTGGGAGAAGGAGTTGAAGACACAGGCAGGGGCAAATGAGGTAAACCTTTTGTGTCCATGGCAAAGTATTTGGATTTATATTGGAAATGAAGTCGGAAACCATTGGTGAGCTTTGAGTTATGACATGACTTTAGGATGTTATACAAAATGTCTTTATTTAGAAATGACTATGGCAAAGCAAGAAAAGAACCCTGAGGTCAGTTTGATTGCTCTTAGAATAGTTTTAAAAGTGTAGCCTGGATTGGAAGAAGAGCTGGAGTTGATGCTATATTTTGTGTACAATTGTCAGATCTGATGCTCATAGGGCAGATATGGTGCAGCATGAACCGGAGTCAAGGATGGTTCCATGAGGAAGAGGTTTTGGGTGGAAATTCACAGTTCTGACTTAGACATTTTAAGATAGGCATGCTCATTATTCTTCCAAGTGAAGATAGTATCCAACAGTTGAACATATCGGACTGGAGCTTATGGAGAAGAGTCTGCAGGTGGCATTGAAAGCTGTAAGACTATATAGTAACAATGTATGAGTGAATATACAGAGAAGAAGGCAAATGAGTTAGCATGGGGATATTCCACCATTTAAAGGGCAAAAAGAAAATGAAAGAAACTTGAAAACCGTGACTGAAAATAAACACTGAATGTGATAAAGAGAAAAGTAGAGGAGTATGACTATGTCTTAGAAGACATGCTAAAAAAATTAAAAACTTCTTTCAATAATAAAGAAGTAACCATTAATTACCAATGCTGTTGAGCTCAAGTAAGTAAAGACTGATAATAGACCTTGGATTTGGCAGGCTGGTGACATGGTAAATTTAGAAGCCAAAGAGGTTGATTTAGTACATGAAGATGAAAAATGAATACAAACAACTTTTGAGCTTTGCTGGAATGATCTTCAAACTTTATATACATCTTGTACATGTACCCTGTGACTCTTTCCTCGATCTATCATTGCTTGTTTTCCAATATTTCTCCTTCCAGGTCCCTAAACAACCAGTCAAAACAGACAAGAGACACCAGTACAACAATGATGGATGACACAAACCTCACCTTTGATGCTGCTCATGATGGATTGCTGAGTCTGTTGAAACTTATGCTTCGGGAGACCTAACAGAGCACAGATCATGATGATCAGCTCTTGATATATGGTAAATTAACCATCCAAGGCCAAATATCCATTTTCTCCTAGAGTCTGGAAGTACTCCAGCTGTTATTTTTCAGCGGTGTATAGTTTTCTATTGAAGTCATCATGCTCCAAAAATCAAAGGCTCAAAATATTACCATTATCTCTTAGAGATTGCCAGAAATTTCATGTGGCTTCTGTTTCAGTGTTAATGCATCTAAAACCAGCTTCTTTATTCCTCATTTTAGAGGTTACTCCCTGGAGTGCTCAAGTGCAACAGGCCTCAACAAGTTTTAAAGTAATAGAATAGCACCACAAATGAAACCATTATTTTTTTATGTAATTAGTCCACACAAAAAGTTGAAATAACTTCTATATTAAAGTGAATATAATATAACCTAACTCTAATAGTATTCATCTGCAATTCTTTCTCAGGAAGATTACACCCTGAGACTTCACTGATACTGCAAGAGTGGAAGTAGGTAGGTCATTCAGATGACTGACAGTGGTGGAAGTTAATAATTTTGGGGGTCATATTCAGTTCAGGACCACAATAATATTTCGGTGCTAATATATTTTATCACATTAATTGCTTATAACTTAAAAAATGCTAACATGTAAATTTAAGATGGAATCAACCTTTCTCCTTTCAATCCACATAATCTCAAACCTAAACTCTGTCTGTCTGGCCAATGTAGAAATAGAATTCCAGAAGCTAGGTCCTTAACTTTGGTGTGCCTCCTATCTTCTCAAAATAGAGCACTACCAATCTTTAATTACATCTCAAGTCAATTTATTTAGCATAATACTATTTTGCTGTTAAGTTCATGTGACATAAAAGAAATATTTACAGAAAAAAGACAGGTGTTGAAAGCTTAATTATATTATTTTAAAAATATATTATAATTCCAAAGTACAGTTTAAAGCACAAAATTTCTCATTTACATTAGCTCTGGTCTACAGATTTGACCCTGTGAAGTCACTTAGTTCAAGAAAAAGAAGAATTTTTTTCCCTTCAATGAATCAGTATATTGACAATAAGTTGGTAATGACACCATGCGCTCTTAAACTGTTTTTACTTAATTTTCCAGACCTACAAATGGCTTTCAAAATGTACTGTAGAGGGCAGGTAAAAGTACAGTGATCAGGACTAAATTCAACTCCAGCTCAACCCCAGCTTGTGTAAACAAAGCGCCTCTGCTTTTGTCTGCTTCACATTGTAAAGTTCTGAAAAAAGTACTTTAAAAGATGACCCTAGCAGACAAAGAGGGAGATTGCACACTATTGTCCTAAGCCTATTGCACTGTACTTACAGCTGACTTGATCTGTACTGAAATTATAAATTTCTACAGATTTATAAATGTTAAAACTTGTGTCAAGATTATGAGGGTTAGGATCAATATTGCTATGATCTTTTTGGTTACACTGATGAAGCATTTTTGGTGAAGAAATAAAGGAGCAATCAAAAGGAACAGGTTTATGTGCAGAAAAGGCTATTTTAAATTTTATTGTGAGAACTAACTGCTGTTATTCCATTTGAAAATTTAGACAGTCAGAATTCCAATTTTTCCCAATCTTTAAGTTCAGTATGTTGATTTAAATACTGTATTTGTGATTGTGCATATTTCAATGTCTTTTAAATGAATAATGTTTAGTCTCATTTACAGGCATACATTTTCACACATTTACAACGCTATTTATAAATTTATATACTGTTTTTCTTACTAAATAATTCTACTAAATATACCAAATGTTTCCAAATAGTAAAATGACTTTGGTAATATAAAAATTAAACATACAAAAATAGTGAGATTTAGGTTTTTTTCACTTCTTGGGATTGAACCCAGGTTCTTCACACTGAGCTACTTTTTATTTTGAGACAGCCCAGCCCTTTTTATTTTGAGACGGGATCTTGCAACTTTGCTGAGATGGGACTTGACCTTGTAGCCCTTTTGCCTCAGCCTCCCAAGTGCTAGTATTAAGGCATGTACCACTCTAGCAGATGAGATTCACGTTTTTCAAAAAGTTCTAGTTTGGTAAAAAATAAAGTATACTCCCAATTAATATTCTTTACATAAATTGTTTAATTACACATTTGAAATTGGCATTGTATGGCTTTAGAGTGAAAGCTAAAATTCTTTTTAATATCAAAGAAAATAAAATGTCAATCATATACAAATTCTTTTCTAATAAAATATTTGTACTATGTTTTTCATTTCTTGTCAGATTCTGTGATATGTTCTTCTGGTAGACTGTATTTCCCAATAATGGTCACACTATATTCCCTATCACCCAGGTCTATTTCCCTATCTTTTCAATATGGGCACGACTATGCTATTGCCTCAAAAAGTACAATGCAGAGGAAATGATGTTGTCATCATATTGTGAGGCAATGCAGGCCACATGTGTAGTGGTTAGGGTGGAAATTCATCTTAAATGAGTTTGGGAACCACTGTGGAGATTGGAGAAGGACATTTGTAGGTGTGTCTATGTCTGGGTCCCTCACCCCTTCCTCTTAGCACTCTTCCCCTGCTCTGCTTCCCTAGTTACTATCAATTAAGAATATTTGCTCCACCATGCCTTCTACCATGATGTCTCTGTCTTGGAGCTAGTTCATCATGGACTAAAGTTATGAGCAAATGAACCAGTTTTGTTTAAGTTGTGGATATTGGCTATTGTATCTCACCAGTGAGAAAGTTGAACAATTCAGAAAATTGGTACCAGAAGTGGGGTTATTGCTGGGGCTATACTTAACCAGGTAATTTAGAAGCCTATGGAACCGGTTTGTGGGAGGAGTTTGGAAATATTTGGAGATGCAGGCTGAAGAAATTCTGGAATGCAATAAGTAAAGCATGATAGGTGATTCTGGTCAGAGCTCAGCAGACTAGATTGCTGATAGTAATGCAGACAGTAAAGAGCAGGCTCAGGAGGTTTCAGTTATGAACAAAGACTCCTAACTGAAGTTATCAGTTGGAATAGAGGCCATGTGCATTAGTCTCCAGCAGAAAATTTCTCCATATTTGGTCCATGTCCTGAGATTTTGGAAGAGCCTGAGATTAAGGACAGTGGACTAAACTGTCAGACAAAATTTCAAAACAGCCCAACACTGAGGCTGTGGCATGGCTTCTGATGGCTGTTTTTAGCCAGATTTATGGTGCAATTTGGGGAAAAAATTAAAAATTTTGAAAACCTTAAATTTTGGCCCAGTTGGAACCATGTGTAAAGTTGGAGTCACAGAAGGTGTGGGTGCTAAAGATTAATACCATTTAAAAGAAACAAAGTATTTGTTACAAGGATAAAAAGAAAGATGCTTTGATGTCATCTCAGCAATCAGCAAGATGCCAACCATGGCAACTTCAAGGGTACAAAAGTTTCAGCTCTCTTCTATTGAGAAAAGAACCCCAGGAGCCCAGTTAATTCAGAGTGGCCAAAGAAAATGTTTATAGGAATTCTGCCTTGCAGGCACTGAGAGACAAATGCAGTCATGTTTCCATGGATCATGGATACTGCTGGAGCTGGTGACAAACCTTAATGTCATCCATGTGGTACTGGATTTTCAGGAATGCAGAATACAAGAATTGTGAGATCAGGGAGGTTTCTACCCAGATTTTAGAAGAAGACTTGTGTGACTGGGGAATGTGCCCATGAAACAGCACTACATGAAGTTGTGAGGGCAAAGCTGAAACCATGGTAGAAATCCCAGGAAATTGGAGATGCCAGGAACCTGGAATATCTGCCTGGGAAAGCCACAGGCAGTGATTAAAGCCAGCCCAAGAGATGAGCCATGTGGTCTTTCTTTGCTCCAATTCTTTCCTATCCTGCTGTTCCTTTCATTTGGAATAAGGATGTTTGCCCTATGACTTGGTACCTTGAGATAATGTAACTTGTTTTTGATTTTTACAGAGATTTGAAGCTAAGAGTTTCCTTGAGTCTTTAAAGAGACTTGGATTTGAACTTTTGAAAAATTCTGGAACTGTTGAGACTTTGTGGAGGAAATAGTTACATTTCTGGTTGTATATGGGATAGTTGTATTATGCTAGATGGAATTATGAGCTTAATATTATCTTTATTTGGAGATTAAGTATGATTTAAAGAGATGTATTTGGGTAACAATTTGAAAAGGGGTGGGATGTGATAGAGTTTCCACTTGATTGGCTTTGGAATCTGCTCTAGAGATTGGAGGAACACACTTCTATTTGTATCTGGTTGAGTCATGGAAGTATGACCTTGAGGTCTATATCTGGCCCTTTATCCTTTCTCTCTGTCACTCTTCTCCTGCCTATTTCCTACCCTCCAAGAACTAAGCAGTTTTGCTCTACCACACCCTTCTATGGCGATGTCTCTGCCTTAGAGCTAGCAGATCATGGACTGAAACCATGATCAAAGTAAACCTCTCATTCATTAAGTTGTGAGTGTTTGGTATTGTGTGTCATTGGCAAGAAATATGACTACTACAAGACAGAAAGATCTAAGAAGCTCAAGACTAAGAAGACAGTTTATTCACTACCAAACACGTAAATAAGCAAGTCTTTAGATAATTTCAGGTCCCAAACTTTGAAACATTGAAATTAAGGATGAGTAGAACAGAAAATCGGAATCTTTACAGAATCATTCCTAAGTTGTTATTGTGAGTAAAATCCATGTTCTCATTGTTTGAAGCCACTAAATTTTGGGGAATCATACAATATATAATAGCAGTATATTCCATCTGTTCAGAAACATCTATAGGTCCTATTCCAAATGCAGATCTATGGCACCCATTTCTCCAACTAACAGGAGTGTGTGGAGTTGATTGAAGGGTTGTGAGATAAGCAATTCTCTGGAAGTGCCCTCAGCTGAAGAGATTTGCCATGCAGTCGCAGGTAACTTACATTCTTGGAGCCAGCTTACATCAAATGACTTGTTGATTAGAGATACAAACAAGATCCCTTGCCCTGAAAATCATCAATGTAGAAGAGTACTGAATTGCCATCGCAGGGCCCAAGCTCCCTTTGATATATTTATTGGGATGCATCCCACATCAACTCTTCTCTTTGGGAAGAGCACTCCTCAAAAAAGTTTCTGTGTATACATCTCTTTTCTTTCTTCAGACTCTGTTTCCCTGAAACTTAATCTCTTCTATAGTTCATTAAAAATATTTCTAGAGTTAAGAGATGCAACCTTACTAATGGAGACAATCACCAAAAATGTGGAACCAGATTCTAGCTAGATTCTTGTTGACCATTCTAATGTGACATATTGAATAGTAGTGATTTTTAGTGTATCAATAATTTCATTCTTCAAAGAAAATAATAATATAACTCAAATCCTATGATTCAAAACCAAAGAAGTCTTAAAATCTTGTACACTATATCATTTGGGGTCTAATCAAAAGAAAGTAACCATTGTGGTTATTTAAACTTAATGAAAAGAATTAATTATCTATTAAGTGAAATAAGGTAGCCCCAACGAGGGTTTGTCTCACTCGAATGTTGCATCTAAATAACAACTTGGTCTCATAGAAACAGGAGCTGTGTGTGTGTGGTTATGAAGGCTTGGAATATGTAATTACAGTTTTATAGAAGGAATATTTAAAAATGTATTCAGAATAGACAAATATAGAGAGAAAGAACATAAATGAATGATTTCCTGGGGCTGGAAGTTTAGAGAGGGAAGATAAGTGAGATGGAGGAGAAAAATGAGGAATGACTAAAAATTGTTATAGAATTTTTTATATGAATATGTTCTAAAAATCACTATAAAAAAGGTTTGCATGACCCTAAAAATTTACTAACCATTGTATTATACACTTTAAATGGGTCAATTATTTGATATGTGAATTATATTTCAATAAATATCTTTTTGAATGTTCCAAAAGTAAAACATAACATGAAGAACTAAAAGGGCTTTGCAGCCGAGATTAAGATTAAGACTCCTTCCAATACTGTCAGCATGCAAACTTCTAGTGGCAAGGAAATTCCCAGAGACTCTAAGTGGGAAATTATCTTTAGAAGCGGATAACAGTTGCTAGAAGGTATCACCAGATTAGAAGCACTCTGTGGCGTCTACTTGTGAGTAGATCATGACATGAGGACATAGTTTGATTGCTTTTGAAGCCTCATGCACTGAATCATAATAATAGAAAGCTTAAACCCCACAGGGAAGGCTCTTTCTCTTGTACAGTCTTGCAGTGTTTTCCAGTACCATCTCTTGATGATGCCTAGCATTTTGCTAGTTAACAAAGTAAAAGTGGTAACAGTGTCCAATTTCATTATGGAAAAGCATGCTAAGGAGATAGATCTGAAAAAAGAAAAAAAATAACTGATTATGCACATAGCAGATTAATCAGTTGATTGGATTTTTCATTTCTTTTGCTCTTTATAAACATACCAAACTTAAAGCTTAAAGACCTTGAATTGGATAGGCTGGGGATTTAGCTCAGTGGTTCCGTCTACAGTACCAAAAAAAAAAGGACCTTGAATTGGACAGAGTTTTGCACACTTCAGTACTTGTGCCATACAAGCCTAACTGATATTTAAAATAGTATCCTATTGAATTTTGGTTACCTCACATGGCTTTGTATAACTTGCTTTTCCCCTTTATTCAATCATTTTAGAGTCATATTACTTGGTACAGATTTACTTCAAAAATTATCAGAACTTATTCCTAGGAAGTACATGAAAATAGTTAAAATAGGAAAAGGAGTACTAGCTATATAATCAGTTTTCACAAGATCAGGAGAAAAAAAAAGTGTCATGTATTTAGTTAATCTTCTCCAAAATCAGAACACATTTCAGGTAGTAGAATTCAAAGTTGAACTAGTGGCTTCCCTGCCCTGTTGTATAATCAGTACTGGTCATTAATAATTCTGTCACAATGTAGTCTCTCAGCTGACTTCTATCTTTCCTTCTGTACCTACCAACCAAGTAGCTTACTTTTACTCTGTAGTATTTTTTCTACTTTACTTCATGTACTAACTTAGAATTAACCCTTAAGTATGTTTTCTTATGCTTTCTAGCCTCTGCACATTCTCTTTTCAGTGTGAGTCTTTTAGTGTAAGTTTTTGCTACTAACATGGATGTTTTCCTCACATCCCTTGTTCAAATTACAAAGAAGTAGACTTTTATTGATTTGACCAATTAATGATATCTCTTGTTGGAAATTATTTATTTCAAGTCACCCCATAATCTCCTACCCACTCTGTGGATGGGCTCTCCTTGCATTGATGATCAACCTCTGATACAATAAGTGATACAAGTTCATGGGACAAAGGATATGGTCACCGCCTCCGTTAGAAATCAAACAGAGGTGTTTTTCTCAGCAAAGTACGATCCACATGAAAGTGTTAATATTTGAATGATGGACTAGAGCATAAACTCTGAAAGGGCCTCCACAGCACAACACTCAATGTAAAAGTACTGACTAAAAGGATTTCCCCCCAAGAAGTTGAGTCACTAGTTCCCAACAGTGGCTTTTATTATTTTCTCTCAGCACCCTCAGTGGCTCTGGCTGATTCTGCAGATTAACAGTGGTAGGATCACCCATAGGTCTCTCTTTTCACCAGTGGCCTGTGCGCCTTGCCAACAGCCTGCATGCCCCTTGGAGAATAAAGAGCGCACAGCTGCTCTTTTGGCCTGATGCATACTGAGATACTGTTGGAGGCACAGCTGTTTCAAGGTTATGTTTTATATTCACCCAACATTGCAATTGGCACTGTGGCCATTTCATTGGCTCTGCCTTGACTTACTGTCCAACGTGACTTACTGTCAGTTCAGCTGTCATAACATACAATGTACTCTTTGGGGGATAGGAGAAGGATGGTGCAATTTGGGACTCCCATGTGTACAATTATGGAAACATGTTGGTTTAGTTTAAATTTGATTACTGTAAATATGGACTCGGCTTTAATTCTACCTTTTCAATAGTTTTTAAAGGCACATTAGGCATAGTTGCAAAGAGTTTGAAGAATGCCTTTGGATTTTGTAGTCAGTAACCTTCATTTCAGAGATGAAGAGAGTCCCTCCCCGCCAAAACATGTTCAGGGAATCAATCCCTTTCCTTTTGCCAACAAATAAGCCAAGACTAGAACCCAGGCTCCTTGACTCTCAATTCAGTGCTCTTTTCACTATACCATGCTGCCCCCTAGTGTTACTCAGATTTCATAAAACCTAGTGATTCCCTCAGTAAGCGCAAATTTCAACTAAAGATCTACTTGCAAACCAAGAAGGTGTGAGCATATTTTAAAATATCCAAAGCTCTGATATATGCCTCTATTTCACAATATTTAGTCATTTATTTATATTACTATGTATACTTTAAAATGTTTGTCTTATTTTCTAAGATAAGTCTTCAAAGATTTGATTAAGCCCCTATTAAGTTAAGAACAAAAGCAAAATTGTGTCTCACGGTGGGAATGAGGGGACACCCTCACTTGAAAAAAAAGAATTATCTTTAATTAATACTCCACCCACCTTTCTTAATATATCAATGAGTCTCTTTTCTGTAGTTATGGATAGGGTTAATTGGTGTCCTAAGGCATCCTGGAGGTCTCTGAGAAAAATCACAGAATAAAAGGAATTTAAGAACCACGTTTATAATAGGAGGCATTAAACATTGTGAAAAATAGTAGAACAAATAATCCAGAGAAGACTATAACAGTCACCTTTACCCTATATATTCCCCTTCCAAGATAAAGGATATTTTAAAGTGAAGAGCAAAACCAATCAAACAGAAATAAGCAAATGAAAACTCTGACTTGATATATTATAATAGGAAAAGGGAATTTTAGAGTGTGTAACAGATTTATCAGGAAGAAGACAGAAACAGAAGAAAAAATAGGGCAACTAATAAATGAGAGAAAGCAAAGAATTAATTATTATACTAAGAAGGCTGATATATTGAGCTCATTTTAAAAATGTCTTTTAAAAAGAATGAAGAAGAAAAATTTAAATAAAGAGGAACTAATGAAGGTAATGAAAACTGCTCATAAAAAATGTTGAGAAGGAAAATGTGGAATGCATTTTAAAATAGAATAGTGAGTCAGAGGATCTTAAGTAGGATTATGGAATCCCCATAAAGTGCCATGACAAATACACAGTCAAATATATGACCACTAACTTTGATTCAATGTATTTAATTAACTAGGGAATTCCAAAAACATGTGAATCACACTTTGAAATATGCATTATTCAGGATTTCACAGGATGTGCAGAATCAGTATGCACTTCTTTATTGCTCTTGGTTCCTCTTACCTCTGAGGTTCTATCTGATCACTTTTCAGGAGATTTCTGGATTTGACTGGCACATTCTGATGCAGATCATTCCAGCCTTCTACACAAACACCAATGAAAATCAGAAAACAATGAAAACTTACTACTTGAAAACTACAGTTATTAAAAATCTTGCCAGAAACACTGAGAAATATATGTTTAGACTTTGGAACATAATAACTTATGAAAGGGAACACATCAATTTAAATGGTAAAAAGTAGTTTTGTATTTCTGCATTGTGTCACCTTTGAGTCACAGCCTACACCAACTCAAAAGCTTTCCATCCACTTAACTTTTTATTAATGAAAATAGCCACATCACTATTCTCTTCTCTCCCTCCACTCCTACGTTTACATTCGTTCAGAAATGGCAGAGTTCCCAAGCAGTGCAGTATATCATGTTGTGAGAAGGAGCACATGAGACCTACCAAAAATGGCTTTTATAGCAGATTCACTCTCAAGATAATCCATTAACCCATTAATTCATTAATACATTAATTACATGAATGGATTAATCCATTCACTAAAAAAGACTGCTTAATCACCTCTAAAAGGTCCCACTTGGTCTTACAACTTATACCTCATAACGCGGATTAAATTTGAATGTGAGTTTCAGAAGGGACAAACCATGTCTAAACTATAGAGGAAGGATAAAGTAATTAGAGTTAGGGTGTGTTTAATTCTCCATAATAAAGTTACTGTTATGGATTGAGAAACTGGAAAAAACAATCTTGGAATGGTCCTTTTGCACTTTAGATCTTGAATCCCTCCAAAGACTCATGTGTTAAAGGTTGAGTCACCAGATTTGGAGGTGATAGAAACTTTTGGAGATGAAGCTTAGTAGGAGGTCTTTAGGTCACAAGAGATCTGCCCTCAAAGAGTATTTTAGGACTTCACTTCTTCCTTTCTCTCTCTTCCACTTCCTGGCCATACAGGGAGCAGTTTTGCTCTGCCACATGTTCCTGCCGTGGAGCACTTTCTTTTCACAGGCCTAAAAGCAGCAGGGCCAACAGATTATGGACCGGAGCCTCTGAAATCATGTGCCAAAATAAAACTTTTCTCATTATAAGTTGATTATGGTGGGCATTTTATTATAGTGATAGAACCCTGCCTAACAAAAACATTCCTGGGAGTTATATCTACTCACCAGAAGACGGAAGTAGAAGGTTCTACATCAGTATGTTGTTCATGTTCAGAAATGAACAATAATGCTGCAAAAATTTAAGATTAGTTTATAGAAATATGACCTTAAAGAATTGTATCATGATGCATAAGACATGGACAGGACTGGAAAAGATAAGAGATACTCAATGCCATTCTTAGGAATTATATGTACTTCCAAGGAAGAAATCAGAGCAATTTAAACAGCACCAATAAGAAAGCCTGCATCTTCAGATGGAAAAATCTATCTACAGGTAAACTCCACAAACCACATAGTGTGGAAAATCTCCACAAATGTATTTCAAATCCCTTCTCCCTGACTTCTTTTGTTTTTGATGCTGCAAAAAGAAGTATTTGGCATTCCATCCCTTCCAGAATCTGAACATGGCCATGAGACTTAGTTCTAGCTATTGAAATACAAAGAAAAATTTGGAGGAGGTCTTCTCTTACAAAATATATTCTTAGTACTGTATGATTAGAGAGGGGGGAAAAGGCACCCATAAATTTTTAATGTAATGCAAAAAATCCTGTGTGTGCTCTTTCAGGAGCAGTGTATTTCTCAATATGCAGCCATCAGAAAGCTGCAAACATAATCACTTAGTGATTGCTAAAGTGGCCAGGCCAGAGTTCAGAACCAGGACATCAGAATCTTCAGGAAGGTGAGTGGGACAAGTGGAGATACAGCCTTAAACAGCACCCCAAGTGATTCTAATGTGAATTGAGGATGGACAGCCAGTGCCTGAGTGTAACATTTGCCATTAATAGAATGCTGAAAATGCAGCTTTGAGAGGCAATACAAGTTAAAGACCTAACTGTGCAGAGCACAGAAAAACAATATAGGAGAAAAATACAGAGAGCGCTTTCCTATACAATGGTGGCACAGTCACTGGAAATTGAGAAAGTACACACAGAAGCACAGGGTCTGCTATGGTTTGAATGTTTCTGTCCCATCCAGAATTCATGTTGAAACTCAATCCTTAAAGTAATAGTATTAACAGATGTGGCCTCTAGGAGGTGATTAGAACATAAAGATCTAATCAGAAATGGGTTAGTGCTCTTATTGAAGGGCTGGAGGGAGCTTGCAAGGCCGCCTTTTGGCCTTCTCATTCCTTCTACCATGTGAGGACACAGCATCTTCATCTCTACAGCATGAAGCCCTTCAAGGCACCATGTTGGAAATAGAGTCCAACAAGAAGGCTACCAGGAACTTACTCTTGGCCTTCCAGCCTTCAAAACTATGAGAAATAAATTTCTGTTCTTTATAATTACTTAATTTCTGATGTTTTCTTAGAGCAGCCTAAATGGAGTAAGATAAGTCCTTGAAACTATATATAAATAATAATAACACAAAAAAAGTTTTTGTTTTAATGGAAAATATTGACCTGGATTTCTTATATATAACAAAGATGATTTCTACATGAATTTGCTGATGGAATATGAATTCTTTCGTGTCATTTCAAATAGACCGTATACAGAGAAAAACATGAAAAATCCACTTGAATCAATGAATTAGTGGCCTATTGTGAAATAATCACCCATAAACGCAAGTTCAATTTCCCATCAAGTGCACTGAATAAATTTGTCAATAAAATGGTGATTTCAGCTCCCTTTCAGGCTGCCCATTGATTAGACCAATTTTTTTTTAACCTTGACAACAGAATTATAATTTTATGGCTTCTGATGATTTGAAGGATTTTATATCAGAAATCCAAATCCAGGAAATTTTCAGAAAAAAACTATTTGCTGTAAGTAAATTTCAAAATTAATGAATAAAATATAAAATGAAGAGCCATCATAAATATGATCATTTGCTCAATGCAGTTCATTGTCTTTCTAATCACCAAGCATCAGTTTTTACAAGAAATGCAAGATTGAATGGCTCTGAGAAGAACAGCCACAATCTAACCATCTTGTCAAATCCATGTCCTGGAACTTCAGGGGTAGAGCCTTTCTACCAGTTTCACAGAAGCCATATCAGCCTTTCTTTCTATTCCTCAATCTTCCATTGTCAGGCAGTGTTGGTAATTGGTTTTTAATTGGTTCATTTACCCGAATGATTTATACTGCCTCAGGTAGGCATGATTTAATGACACCCCTTACAGTGCTTTAGATTATTTCACAAATAGATATGCTGTTGTCCTTCAAGACTGAAGATCCATGCATATGAGTGTTATCACTCCTCTGATATAAAATGACTAACAATGATAAAAAATAGTAGTTTATCAAGTGTGAACTATGTATCATGCATTTTTCCAAAGTGTTTTATATGCATTATCGCATTTAACAAGTATCATCTATGTACAGAAATAAACAGAAACCATCGCTGTTCAGAATTGGATTTGTTTTATAATTTCTCTTTCTTTCCCAGATGATCAATTCCTTACTCAAAATTAAATCAGTCTACTTTGAGCAGTAACAATATGCTGGGAAAAATCTTTATACAGATTAGGTAAGAAATATAGCTTGATTTTTTATTCTGGCAATAATTTGTGAGACCTTAATTTATTTCCTTAACCTTTGGGTTTCAACCAAATATACTAAAAGGTTTCTTGTAGTTCTGAACTGGTATGGCTCACTGCATATTCTCAGTTCTCATTTTGATTGATTAGCTACTTTGAATGCTGTCAAGTCTTCGATAGTATAACCTATGTTTGTATTTTAATGTTCCCTTAAATATAATTTCTGCCTAAACTGTTTAAAAACATTCTACTCATCATTCATCGATTCAGGGGTTATATACTGTCATGAAATGGCTCACTGCAATAAGGACATTTTCTCAGGAACCATATTAGTTATACAGTTAAAAGTAAAATGAAAAACAGTAAGGACATTATACAGAGTTATAAGCAAATTTAGAAGCCATTCTGACAAAGGGATGATATTTTGTATTTAAATATGTAATTTCTTCTAAGTATTCTAAGAATACAGCAAAGTTTTTTAAAAATTATATAATTATTTGCCTATATGAACAATCAAATATGTGAATTAAGAGGTATAATTAATATTTGGGGACAGATTCTGATGATATTTATGTAAAACAACAAATTCAAAAGGACATTTCTAATTAAATTTGGATAAATTTAAGGAAGCTCATTTTAGAATTGGGCCTTTATCCAATTATAAAGATTTGCACAGAAATCATATAACAAATAATTGGAAATGACAAACTGTCTTGCAAAACTAAACATTTTTGTAAAATTTTTCTTACTTAGATTAACAATGTTTTAGTATTTACTTTGTACTTATGATAATTCATAGAAAATCATCAACACACAATGTGTAAAATTTCTGAAGATAATACTGCATTTTTAAAATTGTTTCTCTGAAAGTCTTGAGTTTAGAAAAACATATCGCTTACAGTTTTACTGAAGTACTATTGCATCATAATTCTGGATCAGTGCAGACATATGTGTCTCCTCCATTCTTCAAATAAATTTACTTGGGTCATAAACAAATGTAACTGGAAGAAAAATAAAGTGGGATGGTAAGTTTACCTCACAGTTGTATCTTAATGTAAGAGATAGAAAAGTAGTCATTTGAAAGTGTCCTTTGAGTCAGGTGAGTATTCAGGAGCTGACAAGAAAGGATTTAGCAATTGTAGATCTCTAATGTACCTGAAGACACCTGTGTTGTTTCTCTTCTTGAGTGTAACTTTTTGCTCTCCAACGCCATAGCCAATAATCACATGTGGTTGTTGAACCCTTAAAAAATGCCTAGTCCAAGTTGAAATAGGCTGCAAATATAAAATGCATCACAGATTTTGAATATGAGGTATATTTTCTAGAACAAATGTAGATTATGCCACTAATAACTTTATATAAATCACATACTGACATAACAAACTTTAGATATATTGGTTTAAATAAAACATATCACTACCACTAATATTGCTTGTTTCTTTTTACTTTTTAAGAAGTGGCTACTTAAAAATGACAATTATATAAGTAAGTGGCTCAAATTATGTTTCTGCTGAACAGTGCTATTCTGGATTCAAACTGCATTGTCTACAACCATTCTTTTTTCATTGAAATATGGATATAGTGCAACTATTACTTACTAGATGGTATGAAATGCCATAGGGCTTTGAGTTCAGTGAGACCTGGAGTAAACTCTAGGTGAAGTCCAGTGCCAGGCTTCTGTAGGGTGTCTTGCCAGACTCTCCCTTGCATCACGCCTTGCTATTCTTCTCTTCCCCACCTGAAATCATCTCATATCACTCTAACTTTAATAATTTATATTTTGTAAAGTTATTCTATACAACAGTTCCAACACTATGTACCAGGCATATGTCTCAACACTTTGCAATTCTCAGTTCATTTAATTCCTGTAACAATTTTATAAAGTAGGTTCTGTGAATATCCTCATCTTATAGGTGAGGAAACGTGAAGAGAGGAGTTAAGTCTGAGCATATTTTTTT